>CM061537.1:17121893-17276559 GCA_030545055.2 Neoaliturus tenellus | reverse complement strand
CCTGGTTTGCAGTCCTCATCAGACGTGGTTTGGAGCTATGGAAGATGTAGTTGGTCGAGTACACCGCTCGGGAGAAGACTTGATGGTGGCGAGCCTGGCGTGGAATGTGAAAGTCCATTATAGGTTCAAAATTTCTGGGCAGTATAACAAACCATTAAGTATCTTATACAGAAACATGAGGTCGATGACTGTTCTTCTGACTATCAGTGATTTAATTTGAAGGTGTTCTTCCATTTCAGTCAAAATGACATCCAGATATCGCTGACCCAGCCTAACACCACAAAGTCTCAAAAATCTCCTCTGAACACTATCTAGCAATAAGCAGTGTCCAACTTGATAAGGTGACCACACCACTGCGCAGTATTCCAAAATTGGACGAACCAGTGCCAAATAAAGAACCCTAAATGCAGAGATGGAAAAGTCGTTGCGACAGGTGCGCCAGATAAACCCAAGAGTTTTTAAGGCCTTGCTGCAGATGGTCTGAATGTGCTCAGTAGGGTCCATATCAACTGTCAATCGAACGCCAAGGTTTCTCACACTCTCAACTCTACGTAGAAAACGCCCCTGTAGTTGGTAGTTGTAGCAGTTTGGTTTTCTACTTCTTCTAAAGGTGATTATTTCACACTTATCCGGATTAAGTGTCATGTCATTTTCCAGACACCACTGCTCAACTTGATCAAGATCCAGCTGCAATTCATTCATATCAGAAACATCTGTGATCTCCCTAAAAACCTTAATATCATCTGCAAATATTAGGCATTGTCCTCTGATGTATTCTCTAATGTCATTAATGAACAGACTAAACAAAAAGGGTCCAAGATGGGAACCCTGGGGAACACCAGATGTAGCAGTAATGGGTTTAGAGAGAGCTGACATGTATCTTACTTGAAGGACTCGACCGGAAAGATAACTCATGAACCATTTTAGTAGAGGTCCTATTATTCCAAGAGCTTCAAGTTTCTTAGTCAGGTGAAGATGACTGACTTTATCAAAAGCTTTTGAAAAGTCTAAGTAGACACAATCAAGCTGGTTTCCTTTTTAAATGCTGACAAGACTTTATTTATGAACACCACCAGGTTAGTTTCTGTAGATTTCCCATGCTGAAAGCCGTGTTGTTCTTCAATGATGCAGCTGCTGAAGGAGAAGGTAAGTCGGTCCAGTACTAGGCTTTCAAACAGTTTTGCTAAAGTTGGCTGGATGATGATAGGCCTGTAGTTTGATGCTTTTGTCCGATCACCAGACTTAAAGATCGGTACAATGTACCCATTCTTCAGGTTTTCAGGGAAGATTCCCAATTGAAGAAAGGAGTTGAAGAAGATACTCAAGTGAGGAGCCAAAACTTCAGCACAGTGTTTAAGTGTGTAAGCAGGAATTTCATCTGGACCTGGCCCTTTTGATACATTTAGAGACTTAAGTTTATTCTCAACTTCATTCGCTGAAATTCTTATTGATGATAGGGTTGTGGTGACATCATAGGTATAATCAGGAGCTACATTTGCAGGAGCCTTGTACGTAGAAGAGAAAAAGTCTGCGAAAATATCGCTAATACCTTGGGGTTCATTGGCTATTTTGTCTCCAAAACTTATCCTACTTGAAGGCGAGGCATCATCCCTTAGGCATCGAACGTGCCTCCAAAAAGTCTTTGGATCAGACAATAAAGAAGCATCAACCTTAGAAAGGTACTCATTATGACACTGTCTTGACAGCTGCTTACACAATCTGCGTGACTCCTTAAATCTGGCGAGATCTGTAGGACTAAGTGTTTTCTTGTACTCAGAATGAAGCTGTCTTTTCATCAATACCAAGTTTCTAAGCTCTTTAGAGAACCAGCCAGGAAATGAGCTCCTTCCAACTCTCCTCAGTGGACAATTCTGAACAATAATTTCTCTTAGATTGCCACAAAAGTTCATAAAATGCTGTTCAATGTCACAGAAACCAGAGTCTTCACAAGAGGTATCAGGGTACGGTAGTTTTTGTATCCACCTATAAACTTCTGCAGTGTTACACTTCCAGAGATTGGGAGCATAAACAACATTCTGCTTCGGGAAACCTTTTGCTTTAATAGGTTCAATAATTAGTGCAGGGTGTGCAGGTTCTTGTAAAATTAGAGGTTCTTCCGCAGTAACAACTCTGATATCACAATCAGAAGAAAGAACCAAATCCAGAATGACTCCTCTTGTGTTTTTTATGTTATTGATCTGGTGAAGACTAAGAAAACTGCACATGTCGATGATGTTCCTTGAAGCTGGGGTTGAAGCCACTAAGGGGTCACTCATCCATTCTGTGTTGGGTTGATTAAAGTCCCCTACAATTAGGGTCGTACTTTCACTGCCGGCCAAGATAGATGCTTCCTCAGCAGCATCCCTAAAATGAGCGTACAATGTGTTTTAAAAAAAGGTAAAAATGTATCTAGTTAATAAACCTATATACAATATAGAAGAATGTTTTTTTTAAGTCAGAAGTTTAGACTAAGTATTTAACCAACAAGAGTTTTGTAATGTAACTTATTTTATTTGTAATTAATTATGCATGACACCATTCTGTGCATGACATGTATTTGTACATATCGAATAAAGTTCTTTTTATTGCTTGATTGATTGAATGTATATGTTACACTCAATTGCCGAAATCGGACAATGCCCGAAATATCCGGAACCACGGAAGTCCCCACCAAGTCTTAGTTGCTATAAAAAACAATGAAAGTCCGCACCAGTCCCGATAGCGGACGCCATGACACCATGAAAGTCCGCACCTGCCACCCCGGTTCCTCCTTCCACTTTTACCTCCCCTCCCACTCTTACCCCACCATCACTATTCTCTCCCGCGGTGACAACTTAAAACCTCTAATGTCACTACCAACTCACCGACAGGGCTTATTTGCTTAAAAAGACAAGCTTTGTGAACTATATTGGTGTGGTTTATTGGTTGGTGGTTATATTGGTAGAATATATGTCTACCTACCCACTTGATTTACATACACGTCACATAGCGCTTGGCGTAGGTACTAAGTGGATTGGATTTACTAGCCCCTCCACTCCACTTAGTCATTCGGTGTTCATAAATAGTTTTTTTTTTTTTTCAATACAACTTGGGTTTTTTAAGCAAGTATAAAGAACAAAATATTACTATCGGGATTAAATTGATTATTTAATTAAAACTTGTTGGGATCAGGTAAGGAAGAATATGATATCCTTATTACATGTATATGGTGCCGGTTTTTTTTTCTTAGCTTCCATGGTCTGAAGGGAGAGCTAAAGAGCAGAATGAAAATTTACGTGGATTATAAATAATCAATGTTATTCAGTTTTATTCGTTATTCACCTTAAAATATTCAAAAAAGAGTAGTGGTTGTTTTAATTTATGTATGTAATGCATTTTGTACCACTGACATAGTAAAACCATTACTTTGGATATATAAAGTAGACGGAAATATATATGTCACCTAATATGGTTTGGTATGAATCTGACGGTTGGTACAAATGTTGCACACTAATCTTAATCTCATCTCATCTCAGCTGTTAAACTTTCTTTCTGCTTCTGTCAATGTTTCGCTTGTTAGTTGCTTGTTTTCTTGTTTAATTAAACATCAGACATGGAATTGTTGGTTTTCTAAAAATGCATTAATTGGGGAATGTGTGCTAAATCAAGTTTTTAGTTGATCTTTACAATTATGGAGTGTAAGTGAAGCCCTAAATTCTAACAAATATTGAAAATGTCAATATTTGTTAAAGATCCTTGTGGTTTCATTTGCATTACACTTACATACATTGCAGTATTTTATGCAGATTATGTGATTATAAGATGGGTCATCATGCAGACAATGCAAGACAGGTACCATTTTTAATCATTTTAATACAATATTAGATAAATTATGTAATAACTTACAGCATGCTTTATGGCCTGTTTACCACTTAGTTTTTACAGTATTGAGGACCACTCTGTTACAATGATAGATTTAGACTTAAACCTATCACTAGGCCTATAGCTAAGTTGTAAAAATACTTTGAAGAATATATTTTTGTATGTTTTACCACGCCATAGGCATTTTGTACCACGGTTTGACAGGGAACGGTCGAAACCCCAAGCTAATGTTAGGCCTACTTATCAGCCAAGTTATAGACTGTATTCACTAAAAGCAGATTTTTTTAACGTGTTTTCTTTCTGAGGCCAGCTTTGACAGTATGGCTTATGGCATTCTGAGTCAACCTATTTTCTCAGATATGCCTAACCCTAGCAACCCAAAAAGTATTCTCTTTTGGTTTTTAGTCTTTAAAAGGTGAATTCCAAAAAGACTTATAGAAAGTTGACATAATTTTTTACCCTATTTAAGGCATAAGTTAGTATAATTCTTACTGTTTAAGTATATATATAGGCCTATGGCTACCTAACATTGGTTCCCTGAGTACATCTGTGCCTGGACCGGTGACATCGCCTGAAATACCCCCACCACCTTGCTACAAGCCATACCTCTCCACCTCTGCCTTCACATTTGCAAATTAGTTTGTGATCTTGAGGATTTTTAAATTATAAGTCTTACAACTTACTTGCAAAGAACGTATGTTTCCTACGCACTTTGCAGATGTAAGTAGGTATTAGATTTAAAATACATTTCACAAATCAGGATGAAATTTACTAAATATCTCTCTTTCATTACAAGGTATAAACTCGAGTAAGTTAGTTGACACTTTATGGTTAACTTAATAAGAAAGAAGCATTGAAATTAGGCCTACCAACTAAAAGGCATTTAAGGCTTTTAATTTTGTATAGGCTACAATTTTTTATATAAGATTGTAAACAATCTTAAATTGTAAAGCTCAATGTCTTGTCTAAGTTTAACTTATCTCGTTTGCTCGGTAACAGCTTTAACTACAGTAATGTTGCAGCCTGTGGGCTCCGTTCCATGTTGTGCTGTTCAACACGGTGATATTCATGCTGTCTTTGAGCCACCTTCGAGCCATGTGTTCTGACCCCGGCGCTGTGCCACTGCCACAGAACCGTATGGACTTCTCCGACATACATTCAGGTGTGGCCTTTACTGCCTTGTTTTAAAAACCTTAGACTTTCCAATTTTTGTACGGTATAGAAACAAATAGTTTGGCAACAGCTAACAGGAAGAGGTTTCAGACGACCTTCACTGAGATGGTTGGTTGCTGACTCGACAACCTCTTTATTCCGTAAAACAGAAATTTTTACTAATGTCATTTCCACCCTTATGGAGTATAATTTCTGTGACACAAATCCATCAATTCAAAGAAAAGACTAATTTTTACCCATCTATTTTACCTTATTTTAGTTAGGTATATGTTTATGTTCTTGTAGAACTAGCTACAGTCCTGTTTGTCACACAGGGTCCGAGTCGTTGCTACAGAATGAGGACTGGACGGTGTGCACGCGGTGTGAGACGTATCGGCCACCGCGGGCTCATCACTGCCGCATCTGCAAACGCTGCATTCGCCGAATGGACCACCACTGTCCCTGGTATACCACGCTCAACCTCACACCTCAACATCAAACTCTCCAAAAATATTCACTAGGCCTACAGTTCAGTGTTAACTTTTCTTCTCCCTTGATTATAAATTTTCATGATCGTATGTCTTGATTTTTTCACTCATGGTCTTATAGTGATAGTCTTTCTAAGGAGCCGTTTGGTAGAGCCTTCTTAATTTAAAATTTAGTTTACAGCCTATTTATTTTGAATTAAATAAAATTTTAAATAAAGTATGAAGAGTTTGAACTATCATTGTATTTACTGAATTCAATGAAAACTGCAGACACACATTTTTATTTAGTTTAATGTTGCAAGGAAATCAATTTTCGATGAGTTTTCAGTATTAGTAGAACCAGTTAAGAATATGGACTGGAAATACCTAGTGCTGTTAGTTCGCTGAAAATAATTGAGTGGTTGACGCAATCAAATGTCTTGGAGAGGTCGATGAAGCAGCCAATGGCAGCCTCACGACCCTCCAAGGTGTTGATGCACTTATTGATGCACTATATCCAATCTAAGAGGCGCAGAGAAGGTTATTTTTATCTAAAAAGATAATGAAGTTGGTTGCAAACCACTTATTCAAGTATTTTTTACACGGCTGAGAGGAGTGCGATCGGAAGGTATTTTGCCGGGTTACAAGGATCGTCTTTTTTGTAAAGTGGTCTGATGAGGACCTGTTTGCCTGCAGAGGGGTAAAATCCTTCCACAAGAGATGAGTTGATAAGATGCAACAAAGTTGTTTTTATCGCAGGGAAGCATTCTTTGATTATTTCTATGGATATATCATCCCAACCACTTGATATTTTGCTTGGCATTTTATTAATGAGCTCAGACAATTGTTTCTCATCTACTATGCTAAATTTGGTAAAGATTTCTTGTGTGTCTATTATATTATTTGGCATCAGGGACGTAGCCAAGGAGGTGGTCCGGGGGCTCCGGAGGGACCCCTACCCCCCTTCCAGAAACATATTTAGGGAAAACTTATGGGAATGTGCAAATTTAATTGTATTTGTAAGGCTTTTTATGTGAAGGTAACTGAAACTTAAATTTATAATTAAAACATTTCCAAACAATGTTCTGTTGAACTGTAATTTTTGTATGTTGATTAGGCACGTTGTCAACCCATAAATGTCATATATGCAAACTTATTGTAACAGGCTAAGGATATTTTGTCGTTGGAACTCAACCAATTTTCAAGTTTTGGTGTCGTTGGATAGGGCTTGGTCTGTATAGTTGTTTCCGCCAAAAATTTATGAGAATCGGACTCAATATAATGGCGCTATCCATCATTGAAATTTTAAGATTTTCCGTTAGAATAACATTGGGATTGGGTTGAGAATTTTAAACATCTGTTAATGTACCGCTCTAAAATAAGTGTAGTTTTGGGTGATGAATGATAATCACAATATTAGATTGTTCGGGTCCATTGATTTTGAACTTAATGCAACAGTTTTTCATTGACATATGTGAGTCCAAATTACACTGCTCGATTTTGAGCAACAAGTAGGCACTAGTAATCAAAATTTACATAAAGAATCATAGTACAATTGGATACATTGTCAAACAAGTAATAATTAAGATGACAGAAAAAGATTGACACATCCAACTTGATCATACGTAACGAGCCTAAAACACATTTTTTATCGATCATTATAACCATTATAACCAACAAGTAGCCTACAAACACTACACAACCAAGTATGAGATCATTGTCTGCGGTAGGCACAAATGTTAGGTTAGGTTAAATTACACAATTAATGTTGGCGGTAGGCAAATAGGTTAGGTTAGGTTACATGATCAATGTCGGCGGTAGGCACATAGGTTAGGTTAGGCTACATGATCAATGTCGGCGGTAGGCACATAGGTTAGGTTAGGTTACATGATCAATGTCGGCGGTAGGCACATAGGTTAGGTTAGGTTACATGATCATTATCGGCAATAGGCACATAGGTTAGGTTAGGTTACATGATCATTGTCGGCGGTAGGGACATAGGTTTCAAATTGGCCAAATTCGAGTTCTGACGTCGCTCGACATGTTTTGCAGGATCAACAACTGCGTAGGTGAGCGCAACCAGAAGTACTTCATCCAGTTCCTGGTGTACGTGGGACTGCTGGCGCTCTATGCGGTTGCGCTCGTAGTGGCTAGCTGGCTGCGGCCGTGTCCTCAGTGCCCCACCGAGGTCAACCTCAAGCAGGCCAGGATGTAAGCTCTCTCTTTCCCTCCGACCATCTCTCCCACTTTTCCTCCCTCCCAGTGTTGGGGAGTAGCGCGCTACTTAGCGCACTACTATACGGTAGCGCGCTACCGTAGCGCCGCTACTTTCTTAGTAGTGTCAGTGTAGCTCCGCTACTTTTGAAAATAAGTAGCATGTAGCTGTAGCGAGATACATTTTTAGAGTAGTTGTAGTGGATTATTTAGCTATTTTACTCGCTACTTTGGTTTCAATAAAACATAATAATTGTGTTCCGTTTACATTTCATCATTCATGGCTTCCAAATAAACACGAGAGAAGGTTTAATCAGCTGTTATGTTTTTCGCTCGTTGAAATTGAAGATTATTTTCAATCCATTGCTACCACCAGAGCTTCTATTGAGTAGCATAACCCCAAAATGACAATCACCAGTCTTGTTCTCTTTTGTGTCTGCTGACCACTAGATGCGCTAGTAGTATTCTACTACTATGCGCCTATATTATGGAATAGAAACTAAACTGCTGCAATATGCTTGTGCACCACCAGGATCGCTCAGGTCAGGAATGAAAAAAAGGAATGTGTACAATACTGTAATGAGCAACGAAACGACACGACGTCAATGAATTCAAATAAATAGCCAATTGTTACTACTGGCATTATTATTATTTTAAATTGGTAGCTGGCTATGATAGCCATACGATATATACATTACTGGCATAACGACTTAAGAACATAACCTCAACCACCTTGTTAGATGTTGTTGTGAACGTTTACCGTACTTCCCGAACTCTGTAAATTTGTACTTAATACTTTACAGAGTGCTTCATACTTATATCCTGTTTTTGTAGTATCTAATCTAAAAATCGACATCATGGCAATTAGTAGGCCTAAAAGCGAGATTAGCGACAAAACCGAAGAAGCTAGTCCTTCTTGTGTGCATACGCTAGCATTCTAACTATAACCCTACCGTGGCCGGTCTAAGAAAAATGTTATAAACTTGTGAAGATAACTTAATAAATATTGTTATTTACGTCTTTGAGTAACAATGACAGTCTTTTTGAGTAACAATGGAGTAAGTCTTTCTATTCGACAATTTATATTTTCATACCACTATTCTGTTTACATTATCTAGGCTCCATAAGAGTCACAAATTATTATATTAAAATGAAAATATGTCCAAACACAGTACCAAAATATGTAAGTTATAGTCCTATATTCTAAAAAGAAATTAATTTTACTTTTAAGTGGGAAGGGTGGGTTATACATCATAAGAGAAAAACAGGACCAGATTGCGAAAGTAGCGGAAAAGTAGCTGTAGCTAGCTACTTTAAAAAAGTAGCTTCCCCAACACTGCTCCCTCCATCAATCACTCAATCACCACATTTACTAGCTTAAGTCTGCATAAGCATTCAACGAAAGTTAGAATAATAAATTGATATAACTTATTCCTGCACTTATTTTGCTTACTACCTGGCGATTTACGAAGTCATGTGAAATCTCAAGTGGCAACTGTGCCCTCACAATAATCGTACGATTATTTTTGCAGTTGACCAGACAATTTATGAAAATATATATATATATATATATATATATATATATATATATATATATATATATATATATATATATATATATATATATAACGGGCCCACCTGTATTTATTCATTTTACATAATTTACAAGATAGCTACAGAAGTAAAACATTGCTAAAACAGCTGTCTTAGTTAAATAATTTCCTCTATTGTAATAGTCTTTCAATTTCTAAGAGAAATTTAGGCCTGGGTGTAGGAATGTTGTGAATTTTTGTGAGAGGCAAGTTTTACAGGGACGATGCTCCTTGTACCGCGGTTAACTCAGGAATTTTGGGGGAGAGCAGCCAATGAATAGGGTACAGTCTGATCAAGAACCCGCCCTGTCGCGTCGTTGCCAAAAATCCTGGTGGATGTTTGGTGGCCAAGGGTCGGACAGCCGGGCAGCTACTGATATCAGTCACCCTGACCTGACCCGAACGTTACTGTGACGACTAGTGTTCGTTGGTAACTGGGGTTTACCCCACGTTCACTTTTGAAGAAAAAAAAACAATAGGGAAATAAAACTCGTTTGCAACAAATTTATAGCTGTAATTTGTGATTAAAAATATTCTAGTTTTAGCAATTTTTCATGACACAATAACATGCATATTTTGATTAAATTTCAGAAAAACGTTGAAATAGAAAGGTATTTATATTGTTGGATTGCTTGGATAATAAAGAGTCAGGATATGTTTCACACAAAAGACAAACATTCTGCTAAGCCCCGGATGGGGTAAACGGTGCAGCGCGTGCAACTGCAGAAGTGCATTGATTTGCTGAAGCCGGGTCCTAGAAATATGGTGACGACTTTCGCCATTGTCACCCACAGCCCAGAGTCAGCACCTCGTCACTTTCTGACAGGCCTGTAATTCTGACGGATTAACGACCCTCAGCCCGGCTGGCAAAAGTGAAAAGTAAAAAGTACTAGGTGCACTACGCCCAGTTTTACAGTTTTTTGTAAAAAAAGCTTTAAATTACATTGCCAAGGCCAGTAAACTTTTCTAGATTCTTTAATTTTAATACAATTTAAAAATTTTGTTTTGCTCTCATGCTTTAAACACGCATTACCTTAAAACAGTTTAATAAACAAATTTGTAATTGAAGAAAATTAATTAAGAGGCTTCTACCGTATGTGACGTGTGGACGTTTGATTCGCAGACTGCACTGTGTAATCCTAGTGCTGGAGTCGGCACTGTTCGGAATGTTTGTGATGGCCATCCTCTACGACCAGCTGGAGGCCCTGGCCAACGATGAGACCACCATCGAGCAACTGCAGGTAACCTCCTCACACACCAGCACAGGGTCTCCCAGTCATGGAACTTTAACCTAAGTCTTGGAGCCCTTGAAAAATCCATAAATTTAATCTATTTTAGCACGGTGGTTGAAATTTGTGAGAAGTTTGGTATATTGCCTCCTTGAATTTTAAAAAATTTGCCTCCTTTGAATTTTTGCCCTTTTTCAAGGTTCAGTCGACCCTTGCTAACTCTAAATTAACAGAACTATGATTTTATCCCAGTTTCTTATGGTTAAATTCTGAAAAAATTCAGTAATAGACGTAATTTTTTTTTTTTTTTTAATTTGACTTACACTGATAACTAACACAACATTGTTGTAGCAGTAGACAAACTCTGTTTCGAAGATATCACCAGATTGTTGTGATTTGGGCAGAGCCGGCACTACCACATAGGTGAACTAGGCGACCGCCTAGGGCGCCATCACAGCGGAGACTACGCCCCTAAATTGCGGTAAAGAGTGTTCCCTATCAGCGGTAAAAAGCGCCCCAACTGGAGGTAAATAGGGCCCCTGATCAGCAGTAAAGAGCGTCCTCAAACCCCTGGATTGGCGGTAAAGAGCGCCCCCGATAGGCATAAATAGCGCCCGGTATCAGCGTTAAAAATTGCCCCCAACCATCGTTAAACAGCACCCCCAATAGGCCCAAATACATATGATCATAGTTAAATTGAGTACACTAAATGCATATTTTTGTGCCCATAAACTTAATTATAGAGCACAAATGCCGCGACAGTGTTGGAAATTTTGGTCAGGGGAGTGTTTCAGAAGGGTCGGGGAAAGTCAGAGAAATGAATAATTGAAATTTTGTAGTAACCCTGTATTGAGACACTAGATACATTTCTGAATGCAGTTACAGTTCTTTGATATTGGTTTTCCAAATAAGACTATGCCCATGCGAGAGCTGAAGTAGAGAAATTATAAAATTTAAGCTTTTTCTAAAAGAATGTCACACAATCTAAAGCCTAGGATAGACTGCAAAACACAGCTGCTGTGCTCCGCGATGTTCTCTGCTGCTGGTTTGGGCCCAGTTTTTCTCCACTGAATTGAAAAAGTGCTACCCAAAAACTAAGTTTTACATAGTAAAATTTGAAAAAAAAAAATATTTCCCAACAAGCTATAAAGAGAAAACATAACCCCCTAAAGTGCTGGCTTTCATCACTGAGAAATGATAATGGATCGGGGAGAGGGTACGGGGTAGTTCTGAAACGTTTGCGGCAGTGAATGTGTTTAGCACCACACATAAGCACTTGTATATTAGTCTTTTTTGATCCAGTCGGGCGGCGGCCGAGGGCTGAGCATCCACAAGATCATCATGTCCCAGCTGTGTCGTCTGCCATGCTCTGGCCGACCCGCGGGTGGCACCCACTCTGTGTGAGAGGCACCCTACACCCGGTCACACTCCGGGCTACCAACTCACCACCCACCCACCGACCGGTGCTGCCATAGTGCCGTCAGGTGCCACTACTCCTGCGCCGACGAGTCTTCTACCTTTTTTATCGATGGTATATTTCTGAAGTTGTAAACCACTTTTAAAACTCATACACAGCTGAATAGCCGTATAGTTTTAATCTGTGGTTTTTAAATAATCACTGGGGTGTAAGATTTTTTAACCTTCAATGTAATTAACGTTTTAAATTGTTAAAAATAAATTGAACATAAAATGTTACAATATGATTTTTTTTGTCGATGGACAGGTAAAATTATTTTAATACAGTAATTTGTTTTTACAAAAACTACTTCGTTTTTTTTAACACAACATCGCTTTAACCAGTCTTGTTTCTCTGGAAATGTTGTTTTTATATTTATCTTTCAAATCAATCCCACTTCATATTGAAGTTAGATTCAGATAACAATTCATGCAAACTTTCCTGAACTAAAGTGAACGACGCCAGAAGTGAATACGTTTGTTTATCTCATCAATGGTTTTTCTTCATTCCATTAGATCACAATACTAATTTTTTTTGGTTACATGAGTGTATGTTTAGACGTGATTTGTAATTTGAGTCACAGTCACATTGAGTATTTGTTGTAGTGAGCTGAATTTCAGCTGGAAAAATGTTGTATTCAAAATTTTCAGATGTACAGTTTGGAGTTCACATTACCACTTTGTCACTTTGAGCTTCATTAACGCACAGGTAAAATTTCGGGAATGATGCTTCTTGTACTGCGGTCAATATTTCAACTCATTAAATACCTCTGTCACAAACGTATATACATCAGGTGCTAAGTTAGTCAAACATAAATCAAGCTGAAATTTACTGTACTGTGGATTCGAGGTCATCAGTCGAAAACAAATATAGGTTAGCAAGTCAAATTGCTTATCATACAAACAAATCCTTGAGCTTAAGAATCAAAAGATATGCTTATAGTTTTAAGAAAATTGTCTGCTTCCAGGTTTTTTTAGAAAATATTAGGTGTTAACTAAAAAATTTCAAAACATATTTTTGAAACATTTTTTAGCCTTCTTTCCCAAATTAATCAACATATACAAGTGCTATTCAGAAAGTAAGGAACGTTTTCGTCTTACGCCGTTGTACGCGCTTAGCGAATATATTAGGGTATGAGAGTGCTCGGGGCCTCAGTGGCTATCCAGCCGTGACACTTGGAGCATCGTCGTGCCGCCCATTTTCTTTATATTTAAATTCAAAATGGCCGCTTCCGTAAAAAGTCCCGCCAGTTGCGAAGTGCAATCGGTAACACGGTTTTTGTTGACAAAAAACTAAAAACCGATAGAGATTTATCGATTTTTATTCTTTCAATTTCAACACAGCAAAGTCCGTGAAACTTGAGGGAAAGATAAGGAAAGCTTTGTTATGGTGGAGCAGTGGTTTTCACGGATCTTATCGTCAACTTTAGTGACCGGTTCGTCAGTCACAACGCTCGGTCGTCCACTCCACTGCTCATCAAGAACATTGGTTCGGTCATTTGTAAACTGAATACACAACTTAAGCACAGAACTTTCTTTCAAGACATTGTTCCCATACTTCCACACACTTTTCGATAAATCTTTATCGGTTTTAAGTTTTTTGTCAACAAAAACTGTGTTACCGATCGCACTTCGCAACTGGCGGGACTTTTTACGGAAGCGGCCATTTTGAATTTAAATATAAAGAAAACGGGCGGCGCGACGATGCTCCAAGTGTCACGGCTGGATAGCCACTGAGGCCCCGAGCACTCTAATACCCTAAAATATTCGATACGCGCTTGTACAACGGCGTAAGACGAAAACGTTCCTTACTTTCTGAATAGCCCTCGTATTAGGCACTTTTGATGACAATTTTTTTTAACTGTGGAAAACTTTTGATACATAGGCTACATAAACACATGTTGTACCCAGGATGTTTTAAAAGAAAATTTCAGACTATTGTTTAAAATGTACGACTTAAATTTTACTAATTAACTTATTGTTATGCGCTATCTCTAAATTGAAAGTAATTATGGTAACGAGTGAAGAAGTTTGCAGAGTTAATTCAGCCACAACGAGGGGCCTCTACTCGCACACATCACACTGTATGTAGTGGGTGGTATTATTACATACTGTAGTAATAATCTAGTATTATTTTGCTTGTATAAACTATCATTCAAATACCTGTGAAATATTGTTGTAAATTGCTGTATTAACTCACTTTAACCACAGTAACTTCACATGTCGATGCAGTAATTTTTAACCATTTATGACCCTTTATAAGGACATTTTGATAAATGGATTAATTTCACCAATGTAAAATGTAAACTGTGCATGTTCGGAAATGTTTCTCCTCACATTTATCGCTTTTAATGTTCCATAGATTATTTGAATGTGTAATGTCCGTTCAACATAAGCAGATTTATTATGTCTGTGGAAATAAAAATAGCTTTTATATCGACAAGTGTTGAGATGTACATACAAACATTAATTTTGTAAATATATTTATTGGTTTTTAAGATTATTGTATGAGGAGTATTTATTTTTGTTATTTACTTATTGTTATTTTATTCATACCTTTTTAGTTATATTTGTACATTGTATAATATGTATAGTGTTTAAATAGAATTGTGATTAAGTTAGATTATTAATGCAAACATTAATATTTTAAGGATTTTTAGAAATAAGTTAAATATTGCAAAAGACATCAGTCCCTTTTTTTATTAGTTGAGGAGCGACTTCGGATTAGCTACCTACATAACAGTGACAGTGGTGGTTATCTTAGTGTGATCATAGTGGTACCGGAAGTCCTATGCACTTGGTCCAATCTTCATCAATAGGTTTTTGTATAATACTTCCCTCTGCGGTGACAGTGGTAAAAGTCTTCAAGGAACATTATTACAAATTTCCCACTCTTTATTTTGGTGCTGATGATTTTTGTGCAAAACTGATAGATTTTTTTACATTGTGTTCATAAATATTTATTGTTGACTCGGAATAATCCAAAAGTTGTTAGACCGTGGCCATTTTGGATTAAAACGTTGGATTATAAAAAAAAGGGTATTTTCAATTTTTGCAAACGTTTGCTTATTAAAAGGGCATTTTCAATTTTGTGAATCTTAGCAGTATCCATTGTTCACTCTTGGCGCTCGGCTGTGAACGAGAAAAACAAGGGCTATAATCAAACGATGATTTATTTTTGTAATGTTGAGAAGAAGATCACCTAATTTATTCCAGCGATAAGACTCCCTAGTACATAATCCTAAAATCAGAACCAAATGTTTAACACAATAAAATTGAGACAAGCCGAATCACTGTGTTCTTATCCTTGGTTAATTACTCTTTATATTTACATTCTGTACAAGCTATGCTGTGTTAACCTTTCAAGCGCGGTTGTAGGAAATTCATGAGTAATAAAAGGGGTTAACTAACCTCGGGAAAATTCAAGGCGTTTGCAAAACAATGGAAGTGTTTTAATATCCAGCCTCCACAAAATAATTATTTTCAACATGATCATGTGTTAGTTTCGGTGAGTCGGTGGCGTAGTGGTTAGCGCGCCGGACTTCGGAACCATGGCAGCGATGTCGTGGGTTCGAATCCGCGTTCTGCCAGTGACTTTTATCAGTACCGTTCACCTTGTACTGTAGCGGCTCACCCCCTTACTTTGTCTAATACGATCCACGCACAGATCAACAGTCTATGTGGACGGGGCAAAGTAAGGCAAAAAGAGGTCCGCCAATCTCTTAAAAAAAAAAAATGTCATATTTAAACATTTATTTTAATTTACATGTTAATGCTCTTCTCTTGATGGTACTTGATGCCCACTGGAAAGTGTGGGCTTCAGTTGTCAATTTAAGTCTCCTATACTGAAGGATATTTTAACATGATTATGTTGAATGGTCAAATACATAAATGTCATTTTGCAGAGACATTTAATCTAGTTATAATTTTAACAACAGTAAACAAAATAAATTTAAAGGGCTAATAACAGTCGAAGAAAATATATTTTACCACAACACATCATGTATGTCATTACAATATAGTATAACCATTTTGGACTAAGCTATTGCCAATAATTTTGAAAATTTCGCTATCAACGAGCTTGCCAGAGACTAGAGTAATATAATTAAACATGGTTTTTTTAGACCGTTTGTTGTACAAATGTCAGGTCAAGGAGAAAATAGGTGATCTCTGCATTATTTCTTGAGATAAGTAATCCATTTGCAGTAGAAAAAGTTTCCATTTGTAGTGGTTTCACTGCCATGAAAGGAAGATTGGTAAATTTGAATAAAGTAGAAATTGTAGCAGGAACGGGGAAAAGTAGTGTTCGTTATCATTTTGGTTTCTCAACAATTTGAAACTTTCAAATTCACTGTATTAACTTATGTGTTGTAAGTGTAAAGATATTGCATATTAATTTTTTAAAGACATATCACAAGGGATCATCTCATATTCATAATTATATTTTTAGTTAATATCTCTTTTATATATTTGAATAAAACAGTTTTGTATGTGAACTCTTTGCCTGAATTCTTTTCATCCTGTTCGAGTTGTGAATTAATGGTATCAGATAATTGACACTTACTTCCTCCAAACAACAATATTAAACAAGTGTTAAATGACATTCTTTGAACTTCTCTCCATCCTCTACTTTTTGTCTCTATGCTTTCTAGTTATTTCTAGATGATTCTAGTTATTTAAAAATCTCAGGAAAGTCACAATAAGATATCAACATTTTATCAAACATTGAATTAAATAGCATAGAACAATTGTTTGAAATACATAGTCAATTCAAACACTGAAAGAAACTAAATGGATGTGTTAAAACAAAAGGAGAAAGAATTTCATCCACCCCACAATCATTAAAAAAATTAAAGTACCGTATAATTAATTGAACAAACAGAATTCCTAGGGATACAGTAATTACTATCCTCAGGTAGACAGTAATTGATTGTGGGACAATCATGTTAAACACATTCTAAAGCAAGATAATTCTGGCTTGTTTGCCAATAACTGGCTGGGTAGCTGAGTGGTTATAGTGCTTGCCTTTGAATCCAAAGGTTGCCGGTTTGATCCTGGGAAAAGTTAGTAGCTTTTTTAAGGTTTGATTCCGAACACAGTTGCCATTTGTCATTGGGCTTCAATCAGGGCCTAGTACTATAACACCTCAATTTTAACTTAGGGCTTAACATTTAAATTACTAAGTTAATATAACTACGGTAATAATTTTTAAAGACACCAGAGATATGGACGCGATGCGACAAAACATAGCATAATATGACTTCGCGAGCGAAGAGAATAACATATGTTTTATAGTGTATAGGTATTCCATTTAATAATATGATTTTACCTTTGTTCGCAAAGTCGTAATATGCTTTGTCTTGTCTTGTCGCGTCGTGTCCGTTTTGGTGTGCGGCCGGCCTAAGGAAGCATGACAAATAGTAATCTTCAAATTTTGTGTGAACTGACCACAAGACATGAACTTTTAAAAATGTTTGTTAAATTCAAGTAAAAGCTACAGAAAAAGTGAGGCTTTTGTAGCTATGCTTATATGAAATAATGTAATGTATATACTCTTGATGAATAAATAAAATAACACTGTGGGGGCACTTTCTTGTGGAACACGCTTCCACATGGGGACAGTTTAACTAGGTTTTTTAGATTTTTAATTTTTTTTTTTTTAGGAAGGTAAAATTTTTTTAATTATCCTTTATCTCTCATACTAGACCATAAAATTTATAATTTATACTAGTTCTTGCAGAGAAAAATAGACCATATTTTTCAAGGCAAAAAAGGCATTCCGATTCTATGATTTACCTAAGATTCAAGATTTTATTAAGCCTTTCAGTGGTTAACAATAGGCCAAGTAACTAAAACTTGATGTAAGGGGCCGTCCATAAATTACGTCATTGCTTTTTGGTCATTTTTTGACCCCCCCTCCCTAAAATCATCCTACCATCATAATTTGTCTGACCCCCCCCCCTCCCGGAAAAATGATGTCATTTTTAACAAACCTCCGTTTTAAGTAAAAATAATGTTTTTTAAACGCTACATGATAAACTAAAAAAAAATTACTAATCAAATCTGAATTTACCATCAGAAATAAAGCCAAAATGACTTTCTCAATGGAAAAATAAACTATAAAAATACGCCTTAAAATGTCGAATGTGTTTTATAGATATTGTTTTTATTATAGTTTAAGTTGTGTTAGAATTTATCATTGTTTTACTGTTAAAATTTAATATAAAACATCATATTTAAAATGACGTCATATCAAAGCCGACCCCCCCCCCCTACACATCACCTTACCGTCATTTTCAATCTGGACCCTCCCCCCCCTATTTTCAGATGACGTAATTTATGGACGACCCTTAAGTTATATGAAATAATAATGCACCTAATAAAGTCTAAAAATGAAGGCTAATGCACAATATAATCAATTAAAACTTTTCGGACTAAAAGAATTATTGTTTTGAAGCATAATTGGGCCCAAGAGGAAGGAAACTCTGCACTGAGTGTCCCGAGATCGTGCGAAGCAGAGAAGCAACCTTCGCACACTGGAAAAAATTGACACTCAGATCAAGATCAGGTAAAGCAGGGCATTCCACAATTCTTCTAGAAAGATATTAAAGGGGAATTGAAGGCCATGTTATAAAACAGGAATTTCCTAAATTTCCTACTTAGGCCTATTTTTTGCAAGTCTGTAGGTAACCTCTGCGTAGCGCACAATAGATGTTCATAAGATAAGAAGAGGGAGACACATGGGAGTATTATGGCTACCAGACGGTTGACACAGGAAAGCAGCAGTTGAGCAGTAAATATTAAATACTGATGGTTATTAATTTAGCTGTCCTAAACATGTTTCAACCCAAAGCAACATATTAAAATTAATTGGGGTGTGGTCAAGCTAAGAGAAAAGCTCCTACCGAGCTAATTTAAGAGTAATCAACAGGCCTATTAATATGTAGGTATCGTAACTGGAAAATTATCTAAGATGATGATAAGTTAAAACCTAAAAACTGGCTATTAAATAACATATGTGAAAGAGAATCGGGACTAGGTATATCAAAGAGTTATATCAATTAGGTTTTCAGTACTGTATATTTATTTAAATACAAAGAGAAAAATTAACTGCAGCGCAACATAAATCGCATCTTACAAATAAGGCAAAACAGATCATTTCTGAATATTTATGCCTGTAAAAGAACCAGGCTGCATTCAATTTTAACTTAGGCACTACAAATCTGAACTCTACTGTTGAGTAATTAGAGATTTTACATTTTTGGTACACCAGTCCTGTATACTAAGGTTGGCGAATGGTTCTGACTTGTTTGGTTTTAACACTAAATCAAAAGGGATTGGTTTTGCACGTTCTGTGGTTTGGAACAAACGTTTCAATGCATCCATGGCAGCCATTTGTCTAGCAATTGAGATGGACTCACCATATCCCATTCCAATAAATTCCTTGTCACAGTACATTCCTATTTGATAAGATGCAAGTATTGTACCTTTGCCAGCCTCACCAATAACTCTTGGTTCAGCAGGAGGCCTGCCTTCTCTTTGTAAAATCGATTTTAGAACATTCTCGGGATCCTCGACTTTCCAAATTTCATTAATGTCTTTCCCCGAAAGATAAGTTATTATAAAGTCTCTTATAAATGCACATGCCCTTTCTTCACCTGAGCTTAATTCTAAAGCATGAATGACAGCTTTCAAGACATTGGCCAAAGACTTTGTAGATGGGGGATTGTCTGATGTTAAAATTATATCAGACGTACCAATATGTTTTGAAATATCAGCTAGGACGTTATCACTTGTCAAGAATTCAGAAAGTGAGCAAATACCTTCCTCTGGAAATCTTGGGTACACTGTTCTCAAATACCTTTTGACGTAATTTGCAATCAGTAACTCACCTTTCTCTGCAAACTCAACATTATCATTTAACATGATTTTGGGTTCCTCAATGCCTACCTTCTTTTGCTTTTCTTCTTCCATGATGATGTAGGATCTCTCTACGAAAGCCCGTTGCAATAAATCCTTATTAAAGTCTTCACCTAACCTCTTCCCAAAGGCGAAAATTTCCGCATTATAGTTCCACTCGACATAAGTATTCCGATGATTGGGAGGCAAAGGCTCTAATCTATCTCTTTCCATTTTTTCTTTCCTATTCTTGAAACTAGTTTTTACGGCCCTGACAAACCTTTTATGACCACGTGTGAATTGCAAACAATGACTTACAATTCCTATGTTCGGGCTGGAATAACATTTTGTAAAAAATGATGAACTTGCATATCTTGATATGTTGAATTGACTTGAAACAGTCCTTACAGCAAACGCCATTTCAACACTTATTTCAACCTCGTTACTGTGTACTTAAATTGTAGAATTAAGCACACATAATAGTGAACCACTTTTGTACTGTTACATACACATATTTTATTAATCAATAAAATAACAAGATTACTGCATCGATGTAAGCACAAAAATTAAAATAAACATAACCTTACTAAGAACAATTAGCAACGGCAACAACAGTAATTGAACTGGACAGCAGAACTGAACTACTGAACTGAACAACTGAACAACTGGAACCGAAAGAACACCAGTGTTGCCACCAATCCTGAGCGCAAAGTCCCTAGATCAAAGAAAATGTCCCTAGAAATGTCCCTAGCTTTAAAATGGCAAATTTATAAATCGAGATTTTACTCATAATTTGCCATAGTATTGGAAATTTAATAGCTTATAACACTAACTAAGTCCATAAACATGCCTTGTAATAGATAAAATTGTTCTATAATCTGTAATTTGTATGATGTAGGCAGGGCCGGCTCTACCATATAGGCGAACTAGAGCGCCGATGCAAGAGGGGCGCCATCGTGGCGGAGACCAGCGCCCCTGATTTGAAGTAAAGACTGTTCCCGATCAGCGGTAAAAAGCGACCCCGATCGGCAGTAAATAGTGAACCTGATCGGTGGTAAAGAGCGCCCTCAAAAATGGTTAATAACCTCTGAATTGGCCGTAAAAATCACCGTGATATAAATAGCACTCGGGATCAGCCTTAAAAATCACCCACCCGCCGTCAAACAGCGCCCCCAATTGGCCCAAATACACGTGATCAGAGCTAAAGTGCGCAACCAATTGGCGGTAAAAAGCGCCACCTAATAGAGGCAAACATTGCTTTCTAATCAATGGTAAATAACACCTGTGATCGTAGTTACGAGTAAATTGCGCCCCCGATTAGCGTTCAACAGCATCCCTCACATTGGTAAAAAGTGTCTCTGATTGGTGTTCAATAACCCACCTGTGGTAAATAGCGTCCAAAACCGACGGTAAATAGCGCCCTAAATATGACAGCGGAAAAGAGCACCTCCGATTGGCGGTAAACATCCCCCCACCCAATTCATTGTAAACAACGCCCCTGAGCTGTAAAGAGAGCCCTCGATCGGCGGAATTAAATTGTACTAGTGCAGCATTGATTATTATTACTAGTATACGTGTTGCTCGATATCGAGCAATTTACTTTAATACAATACAAATGTTACTTTTAGCTCAAAATCAACGACATCCGTCCAATCCACTATTGTGAATATCTTTAATCACCAAAACAACACGTATTTACAGCTGATTATTAACAGATGTTTAAAATGCTTTATTCAATCCCAATGTTATTTAAATGCGAAATTTTGAGATTTCAATGGTGGATAGCGCCTTATTTATTTTTAGTCCGATTCTCAGTTTTTTGCGGAAACAACCACCAAGACCAAGCCCTATCCAACGACACCAAAAACTTGAAAATCGGTTAAAAATTGTAGGAGGAGTTCTCAAGACAAAAAACCCTTAGCGTATTAAATAAGTATAGATAACAGGCGTTCCCAATTAATGGTCAATAGTCAATAATCAATAGTTCTTTATTTACGTGTAAGATTTGTTTACATAAACAATGAAACAAATATAATGTATCGTCATACTAAATAAGAACTAAATGAATATAAAATGAATAGTTCAAACTAAATACTAATTTGAAAAGAAAAACTAAATCAATACTTTTGACAATAATAACAAGGCACTATCTTTGTACTGTTTAAGTCTCGAAACAAGTCTTACGGGAGGAATTCTGAAACAGAATAAAAAGCTTTAGATAAGAGATAACTTTTTAAATGCTTTTTAAATGATGGAAAATTGCTCTGGGACCTCAAATGAGCTGGTAAATTATTGAAGAATTGGATTCCCTTATAGAATGGGCTTCTTTCGAACGCAGTGGTCCTATGACCACAATATGCGGTAAATAGCACCCACGTTCTAAAGAGAGTCTATGATCAGAAAAGAGAGTCTAGTAAAGAGAGTCTATGATCAGAGGTTAAGAGCGCCCCTACTTAACACTTCCCGATGAAATGAATCTTTGCATATTTGCAATGAATAAATAATTGTTGTTAAAGTTTTCTTTATAAAAAAATATGAATATTTTTTCCATTCTAAAAGTGTTTTATCAGATAGTAAATTGGCGATAAAAATATATTTTTACTTTAAACGTTGTTTTCATTTTAATATGTTGTAACGGCTCTCCCTCCGGAGGGGAGGGAGGGCGCCTATCGACAATTTCGCCTAGGGCGCCAGTAAACCTAGGTCCAGCCCTGGATGTAGGCTATGTTGCATTCACAGTTAACTTATACATTCGTTTCCTTATAAGAATGGTTAATAATTGAAGAGCTTGGTGGAAAACGACCTCAGTCCAAAAACATGTTTTGAGATAATCGATTTTGAAGATTAAACTTATATTTTATAGACTTTTACAAAATTGCATTTCTCTTTGGATTCGTACTACGCAGGATACATTCTTTTGGGAATATAATCTTTGTTTGTTTTTACAACTAATTCATTAGCTAAGAACCATTGTTTGGATTGATCAACAGAGTGTAAAAGATTCTGAGTGTCAGTTGATGGTTAAAAGAAAAAGAAAAGAAAAGGTCCCAAAATGTAACCTTGTGGAACGCCAAATTCAATGCCCACTTCACCAGACCACTCCCCATCAATGCAAACAACCTGCCTGCGGTGCGTCAGGTAAGATTCAAAAATTTTTAGGGCAGCTACACGAATGCCATAGAAATGGAGTTTGCGCAAGAGATCTGAATGGTTGACACAATTGAACGTCTTGCTCAGGTCACAAAAGGTAGCAAAGGGCCTATTCTCAGAGCATCTAAAATTTCATGGACTATAGTGTCTGGCATTCGCCGTCATCTTGCCCTTCCTAAAACCAAATTGGAATTTGGAATAAGCAACCTAAATGTTTCAAAGTAGTCACTTAACTGATAAAAGATAATTATTTCAATAATTTTGACAGAACTGGAACATAGAAATTTGTCTTTAGCCCTCTGGATGGTCCTTGGGGCCTTTCTTGTAGATTGGAGAAAACTTTCGTAATTTTGAGTTCGTCTGGAAATATTCCTTCCTGCAGGCAAGAGTTTAAAATAATTGTCAGAGGGTTTACAAAACAGCCAATTACTGATTTTATCAAATTGTTCGACATTTGGTACAACTCAGTACTATTCGAGTTTTTTTTTTTTTTTTTTTTTTTTTTTTTTTTTTTTTTTTTTTAACTTACTTGCTGCTTTAAGAATGTCATTACTGGACACTGTTTTTCATTCAAAAAGATGGGGAGGAGGAGGAAGGAGGAGTACAATTACTATCCAAATAAGGTAAGAAATTGTCGTTTGCTGAGACTATTTTTTGCTTGATTTCTTTTACAAAATCAACACAAAAAGTATTAAAAGAATGAGGTGGGATTAAAACATCAACCTTTTTCTACGTGTTATAATTGTTTTTACTTTTCACGATTTCCAAGCTGTTTTGAATTTGTTGTAATTTTGTAATATTTTCCATTAAGTTTACACAGCTGATTGAAAAATGTGTAGTTTATATCTATGGGCCTATGGGTATATATCAAAGAACGAATCCCGGTAGGTGATGGTGCTGATGAACACAGCCATGTTTGCTTTATCCTCGCGTTGTCTGTAGTAGTGTGTTTTTGTTTTAAACTTTTAAAGTTATAACCTCAAAATTCTGATTGTGTTTCTGTGTTTGTTAACTAACTAGTGAGCCTAGGAAGGGAAGGAGTGACTAACTTAATTGTAATCAAGAGTCATGTTTTAATCAAGAGTGTATCATTAAACCAAGATTAGCCCACACGTTAGAACATAAGGTAGGCCTAAACCAACATGGAAGTTATTAAGAAAGGATAAAGAGAAAAATCTGGTGAAACTCCGTTATCCTACTTTACCTTTATTATCGATGTTAAAATTTCGATTTTGCGATCGATGATACCATTACATTATTACGATTTGACCACCTGATTTAGTTTTGTTCAAAGATAGGCCTAATTTAAAATAGCTTTTGACAATAAAACAAATAACTTATATTTCAAACAAGTAGGCCCTAACTGAAAATAACCAAAACAATTCGGTCTAGGTCTACAAATTTCAACTAGGCCTATTGTAGCCTATAACATTATCAAAGAACAACACAAAATAAACTACGGTACCTAGCCTAAGTTTATTTTGTAGGTGTATCTTAATTGTGAGAAGATGCAGACTTCATTTGCCCTCACACACAAATGCTGCCAAATAGGCTACGGAACAGAAAGGTATTTTTCCCTATTGTACTGAGGGAATACGGTATATGTGTTTTTAACCACCCGAGCGTTATTCATCGATTTTTCGGTCCAGCTTTTCGGCCTCCGAGCGTTTAAGTCGATTTTTCGACGCTTCGAAAACGTGATGTAACTTTATAGTGAATGACAGAAACGGACTAGTGAACGCTACCGCTGTTACCAGAAGATTCTAAGCTATCCAAAAACACCCATTTCAAATGGCGGATCGTGATTGGTTGTTTGTAATATGCAATAAAACATCTGGGAAAAAACTGCGGTAATTATGCAGTTTAGGTGAAATATGAGTAGGAATTAGTATAATATTCCTAGCTTGATTTTACATGTGTTCTTATGGGATTAGGGTAAGTACCATAGGACATATTTGGTTTTATTCAACATACATTTGTTTCTTCTAGCCTATATTAATTATACATTTTCTTAAACTGCATGAAATTGTAAACAAAATGTGTATCTTGGAATTTTGATTAGCCTATGTGTTTCTAAAATTATTTTTGGAGAAGCAAAATTACATAAAATATTTTTTTGTAATATTTTTTTTTTTTAATTTTTAGCCTATAGGCCCTAGCCTAATTTTGGTAACAATTAGTAAGGGTAATAATTTTTGTATTTTTAGATAGTCCATTTTATCTACTTTCATATAATATATACATTTATAAGTTACTGCTTGGTTATAAAATATATTTTTATTAATTTTTATTTGAAAGTAAGTTAGGCTATGCAAAACTTTTAAAAATGCGTAACACTCTCAGGGGTGCTATATTGAACGCTCAGGGGGTAATGTTTTCAAAAACCATTGATTTTGTTGTTATAAACGTCGCTGTCCAAGTGACGGAGGTTTACAAATGGTTAGATTGTTAGGCTAGATTATAATTATAAGTTTATCACATTTCTTAACTCAATATATTGTTTCAAAGTACTGTAAAGCTTTATTTAAGATTCAAGATTTATTTGCCGTTAAATATTTACAAAAAATACAATTGGCATTGTCACAAACTAAAACTAAACTCCTTGGCTAAATTTGACTCTAAGCTGTGCAACAACAAAACAAAATAATTTCTAGGTCATTGATTATTGTGCAAAGAACTGCCAGTTGAAAGTAAAAAATTGAAAAAAATTAAATTTAAAAAACAAAAAAATTTGGGTAAAAATATATACAGTAGGTTATAAAAAGAAAAAAAAAGAAAAAAATAGTTACCTGGTTGTGTCGGGAAAATGAGGATGAATGGTTGTTGATTAGAGTGGTTAGCTTTGTTAGCAGGTTAGATTAGGTTTAAAATGGTGGACGGATCGGCTTCATTAAATTCATTAGTGATAGAACGGATTAAGGATTAAGCCATGCCTTTATGACCTGGTAAACTTTGGAAGAGGGAGGGTGTGGATGGCAACTGGCAGCCGGTTAAAGAACCGTATACCTGAAACAGGAAAACTTCTCAATGTTTTCTGAAGTTTTACTCTAGCCACAAACAGGTTCTCATTGTATCAGGTATTATGACCATGCACTGAGTTTACAGATACAAAATTACTGTTTTTCTCCTTTATAGCTACAACCCAATGCAATATGTATACAGATTGTGTATCTCTACAAAAAGAGGCCTGCAATGATCTAACCAACTGGCATTTGATATGACTCGGACTGCTTTCTTCTGTAGCAGTAGTATCTTGCTAACACTTGAACAGTGGCCCCATAAGATGGTGCCATAAGCCACACGACTCTGACAATGCAAAAAAGGCTTGTCTCACAAAGCGGATTGGCAGATCATTATCAAACCTCCTCAAAAGGTACACAACATGACTGAGTTTGACACAAAGTTGATCTATGTGGGCATCCCAAGACTTTTTGGTGTTTAGCGTAACACCCAAAAGCTTGACTGGTTCACGGTTGACATCATTGTTGCATAAACCTAAACTGAAAACTATTTCCTGAGTCTTAGCATTGTTCAGCGCTAATTTGTTTCCCAAGAACCACTGAGATGCCACTGAGATGTTGAAATTAAAGATGTTTGTTCCAAAGACTACAGAAAACAGCAACATGCTCAAAACCTTACAAATAAATTAAAAACAGCGGGGAAAATGTATGGGGATTAAAAAAAGTTTACCTAGTTTATATGAAAACATGTGTTTTTATTAGAAGAGCCAAAAATTGACACTGATTGAAGACAGTCCACCTTGAGATGTTGCGTTAAAATTTTGTGACACGAAAAATAATAAAATGTAACAAGGAGCGAAAATATTAATTCAACTTATGGACAAGAGTTGAAAAAAGTATGGTGTATGATGAACATCAAATTTGTATTATGTCTGCAATGGGTGCGCCGAGCATCCGTCATGTTTCTTTATCTCATTGCCACTTCCTACATTATGTTAATTTTTGTCATAGCTCAAGGACATTTCATCATGCAAAATTAACCATTCATTCATATCGTGTATCTCAAGATTGTTATGAGTGCGTTGAAAGCGGATAGTCTATGCAAACGATATTACTACGGTATTGATAAAAGTTACATCTTCTGTAAACTTTTTTAGTTAAGTAGGCTACAATGGTAATCCGCTAAGTCTACATTATTCTAATTTCATGCTTTTGCCTCCTATGCTATAAGCCACTAGTATTAATAAAAATCATTCAGTCATTGAAAAAATAGTAAATAAGTTGTTGAAGACTATCCCAATATATCATACAATGATAAATTCAATTCAATTCAATTCAAAAATTCTTTATTCAGTTATATACATGCAGTATACATGAATAGTGTCACTTCATTACAGTACGTAACTAACATTAATAAAAAAAAAAAAAATAAACACATAAGTTAAACAATCAAAATAAACTAAATAACATATTTAGGTGTAGGCTACCGTATACAATTTTCTTGCTCGATATTATAAATACGCATATTACTGAGGTATTTATCCGGGTAAATACCCAGGGTATTCACTCCAAGTTTAAATACCCGGGTATTTTACATCACCCTTTTCAAACATATTTTTCATGGAATTTGATTTAAAAGTCTGCAGAACCTCTTAGAAATGCTTAATGGTGGGATGGTTTAGCAATGAACATTTATTATATGGGCTGCCTAGCACTGTTGCGCCGAGCTAGTGCTATGTAAGATACAGACCTCGCTATTGTGTGTAAAGTGTCAACCCCAGAGAACAACCAGCACCAACCAGTGTACAATTGGATGCCGTCATTTGCTAACCTGTGAAAAAAAAACAATAAAAAGGAACAAAAATGTTTGCGTAAGCCACCACATTTCTTAATATGAACAGGAAAGTCCACTTATTTTAGGCCCTTGATTGGTCCTGTCTGTTGCCAAAATTTCAGCCTATCAATGAAAGTGTACTATGCACTGATTAAGTTTATTTTGCATTAGGATCATGTTTTAAATATTTTCTGTGCTGGAGAGGGGTAAAATCAACCTGGAGTTTTTAACCTGTCAGAGGTTTAATTATATATGGTGGTCCTTTCGTTGTCTGTGACAGCGTACATGATTTTTTCCCCTTTTAAGTAGGAGGGCAGGTAAAGTGAGAGTGGTTAGGTGGAATTCTTATGTGGTTTTCAAATGTCCATAATTGTAAAACATTTTACCTTACTTTTTATTTTATGCTTAATAAGCTGAGACTATTACTGTATAGGCCTTTTCATTACAATAATGTGATAATAATTAATCTGTTCTATCTTGTTTACAGCTTTAAGTACTTTTTCAGAGTTGATACCATTAATTAAGTAGGTAATAATTAATACATAGGACATTATTTTTTAAAGTACACTGTCTACTCCTGTTTAGTAGTAATTCTACCCCATTCTTTTGTAGATGAATGAAGAATTAGTGCCTGGCCTACTGTCTCTGCCAGTAGAAGTCCTGATCGTAATCGGAGGCTATCTCTCAGCCCAGGATCTGCTTGCTGTGTCAGGAGTCTGCCGATATCTCCGATCGGTGTTCAATGCTAATTCACTTTGGCGAAAGTACACACAAGGCGGCCTGATCAGTCGAGGACTGGACACTACAGTGAGTTTGGTCGAACCAAAATTTGAGATTCCCCACATCATGAGTTTAGAACCTCTTTGCGAACACCGAATTCATTTCTTAAAGCAAAGCAGACTTTTAAATAATCTGCGAAATGGTAGATTTTTGGAACACTCTACTGAATTTCATGGTTTCTTGTCTGAATTTGAAACAGTGAAACCATTAAACAACCGCCAAATAACTTATGACAGTAAGTTCTTGTTTACTGTAGATTATGAAGGTGATGTCGAAGTTATAAGGATATTTAATATTGAAATTTCTCCAACATTGTTACTGACTGTCAACCTTGAAAACCATTCGGCCAGCTATTGTGTTGTTACGTGGGTACAAGTTGTGGGTGATAAACTCGTTGTACGTAGAGACGATTGGTTTGACATCTACGATATAAAACTACCAGGGTCCTTAGATATGTTGTACTCTATCAATGTAGACAGATTTGGAAATCAGAGAATAAACCAGACACTGATAATTGGCAAACTTTTATTTGTAGAAAATTTTACCTCTAATGTGGTGCATGTGTGGGATCTGTTCGACGGTAGTCAATGCAGTGACCTCTGCCCAAAAATAAGCGGTCCGGACTTCAATATCCTAGGTTACTCTCAGGACGAACAGTTGGTAGTTTTGTCAGTGGGTATGTTTCTAGGGGAGCCAAGCATTCCTCATGTGTTTGTTTATGATATAAATTTAAAAGATTTTTCTCCTTTCAAACCAGTTTTGAATAAAAGAGCTTTCAAGTGTCACGAGTGCTACGGGTTGATTGACAGTGACCATGTTGTTTTACTAAACGAGAGAAGTAGTTTGAACTACTCTGTGTTTGTTTTTGACTATAAGAAATCCACTCTTGTGGTTGACAAGTCTGATTTAGTTACAAGAAGAATAGAAGATGCTAAAATCGTTGCTGGATATTTGGTTCTGCCATCGTTAGTCAGTGTTCTGGTGATGGATTTGAAGTCATTACAAACTATTTGGGAACTGCAGTTGGATACGGCCAGGAGTCTGGTGTACGAGTTTCCCCTCATTTCTATGGTGGGGATGGAAGTTCTACACATATCTTCACTCACGAGTATTATTGTGATACACAAAGTGTCAGGTGTGGAGATGTGGGATTTCCACACGAGAAGAAAGGTTCTGGATATGCCGGAGAAGGGGAATGTCGTCATGAACAATACTTGCTCCAAATTGATATTTTGTGATTTTCGTAATATGATCGTTCTTTCCTTTTGGTGAATTCAAAAAAATATTTAGTTATTTTCTGTGGGTATAGCTGCAGGTTTAGAATGGATGTATTCCATTCAGTGAAATTCTCTATCAGTGAGTGAAAAGTTTCTGGAACGACCAAATTCAGTAATTTTGTAACATTGTAAAATATGTTTCCTTTAGAGTTTAATTAGAGGAATTTAAATTTAATTGGTGTGAAGAAGTGATGAACAATCTCTAGTCAAACTTTTTAAATATAAAATATAGTAGAGAATCGATTATATAAACTATGTATATTTTATATTTAGGTTAGGATAATCGATGTTTGGATAGTCGAATCTCTACTGTATGATGTAGCCTATTTCTTTTTTTCATAATTTATCTGTTGTTTTCTCCAAGGTAGATCAAACTTAAACTTTGGTTCATTTCCATAACTTTGAATAGCTTGTCATTTATTTGTTATCTTAGGTCTAGTTGCCATACACAATTTATGTACAGTACACTCCCAATTATCCGAGGACTTTGGGACCTAGGTTATCTCGGATAGCGAAAACCTTGGATAATCAAAGGTAACTTTTTATTTTAACAAGACCTTATCTCCACATGAAATTCCTTAAAATATACATTTCATGAATATACAGTGGATTTAGGACAGTAAAAATAATTTATAGTCAGAAAAAAGTTGGAGTATACTTCCTTTACTTTTTAAACTCATGCTAAAATTCACATAAAATCAAACTAACGTTAAATGTCTAAAATACACTTCTTCTGACTACACTTCAGCACTTGTAACAACCCGGCACTCCAGTAGCTTGAAGTGCTGGTGACAATTCACTAGCGCTCGTTGCGTGCAGCGCTGGATTCAACTCAACAGCCAATAACATCGGTTGATTATATTCCATCCGCTTGAGTTGCTAATGTTTCAGACATGTTTGGAAAACCACTGCTTTAAGAGCATTAATTAATAAGAGCTTCTGAGACACACTAATGCAAGTTCAATATATTGTGACTGTATAGATTTGACTGTGGTATGTGTACAGATCTATGACAACAAGGAAAGGCTCAAGGCCACTGAAAATCCCCGAGCGTAGACGGAAATATCACTCGAACGGTTGTTTACGTTCTGCAGACAGCTAGTTCAGTTGTCATCCCATGCTTTCGAAAGGTTATTGTGTGTTCCTATACTCTAAAAATCATAAATTCAAGTCATTGTTTAACTAAACATATAAATTAAGAATAATTTTACTCAACTTTGACAAGAACAGAAGTTAAATATACTATACTGGACTTGCAACAGTTTTTTTTTTTTTTTTTTTTTTTAATTTTAGGGCAAGTACGTTTTTATTGATAAATTTTGATGAAGTTTGTAAAAACTAAACAAGTGTTTAGAGGATGGGAAGGATTTTTTTCTATTTTTTAAATCTTATTTTTATTAGTACCAGGTTAACCGAGCCTTGCTCGTTGGTTTTTATTCACTTTTGTTATAGTGTCAAGGTAAAAAAGCAATTAAATTTCCACCAACAACCAACTATACCTCTTCACAGTTAACAGCTGTTTCAAAAAGTCTGCTTAACATTAATGTTTCTTTCTTTTTGTTTACGTTTCGTTGTTATTTCGTTACCAAAATAGCAACCCATAAGACTAATGTTAAAAATTACAATTTTAAAACTTAATTTTAGACCAAATTCGATTTTTCCTGGGGTTGAGGCTGTTTCTAAACTTATTTTTGGGCCAAAACACTCTTTAATGCAAACTTTAAGCAAAATCTAATAGCTAGATTTCGAGATCGTGGAACACACATCCCTTCAGATATTCCTCATATTATAGTATAGGATTATTGCTTTAGTAGATGATCACTTACCTATAGTTCAAAATTATCCTACATAATTTTTATTGCCTACATATTTTTAATATCTTGATAAAACACCGTTTTTATTTTTTTATTTAGTGACATTTTGGGGTTATTCAAGGTTATTTTTTGTTAATTTTTAATCATTTTGGTTATTTTTTTTTAACCTCAAGAACTGTTACAAGCCCTGACTATATTATTCTGCTCCAACCAAAAATTTAAATATACAATTCCAGCGTAGCGCGACCTTGGCTAACCGGGGTTTGGATAATCGGAAGTCTACTGTACATGGTTAGATCCTAACATTTCATTGTTTAATATTTAACTTTCTATTTTCTAAACTTAACAAGGTTTTCTTCGTTGTATTTGTTTAACATGTGTTTTTTAACTTATTCAAACTTAAAATTTTCTTCAACTGTTCGTTTAATTTATTTATGTGGATTGTACAAATTTGTTATATTTACATATTTTACTTACTGTTTTATAGTGAAAAATAAAGATATTTTTATAAATTGTGTTTATTCTACTATGCCTTAGAGTCAAACATATTGAAATTCTTTGCTTGTAACTAACATGTTGTATTGAACAGTGGTTTTACCGCTAACTGGACCCTGTATTGCAATAGGACAGTAACCCACCGTTTCATGCAATTACTGAGTATAACGTATCTAACAGCGTTAGAATCAAGAATCGATGACTTATTCCAACAAATTTAAGTTGTTTATCTTCTATAATTTATAAAATAGGGTTTTGGTATATATTTTTTTGTATGTGATAGATGGACTCAAAAACCACTGGACCGTTTGCCATGAAACTCAGTAAATACATTGAAAATTTCATGGAAAAGGCTTGTAAGCTTTTAGTTTTTGTATATACTCTGTCCACCCAGCCATGGCACCTGACGGATTATAGAACCCTTACTCACACACGCACACAAATGCAGCCGACCCGCCCGGCAGGTAGATGAGTCACACACTGGGGGGTCCAGTACAGAACTGTTAATTCCGTAATATGTGTTTATAATAATATGATAGTGTTATATTTGGAATCTTCATTTAATTTCAAAGAGAATGATACCAAACACGACGTAATTATGATAATATTTACATGAAAACGGCTTTTGTTTTTGCGTCAAAACCGAATATCATACAGTATTGATCACAGGTTAAGTACTGTATTGTAGTTGAAGTCTGAATAAAATATTTAGACCTAGTAGAGTAAAAAAATAATTAATTAAAGTGTATTTCGGAAGCATGCGTTAATTTAAGTAGGTTTACAGTAATTGCAATGTAAATAAAATCCCATTATTGCTTTCCAGTAGGCCTAAATGTTTACAATTTGTAATCACGAGTAACAAAAACGCATAATCTGCTGAAATAACCTCGAACTATTCTCTTTGTACATTAAACTATTCGTCAGAACCATTAGTCAGTCATGAGCGCTACTGTTTAAAATCTGTTTTTATTATTTTTACATTATTTTTATTGAGAAAATGGAAGTATGGGGCCCTTATTATACATAAGAAAAGTACTCAAAAGCGTGTCAACAGCCTGCAATGTTTCGAAACAAACCTTCATACGTATAAATGCTGAATTAAAATCATCATTACCAACTCAAATAAAAAATTACCTTAAAGCTCCGGTCTACCTGAGCCCGAACAATAATGCCGAATGCCGCCTCGCACGGCCGTGGTGCTAGGCGAGTTTGATGGCTGCAGAGGTTTACGGGGATCGTGTTTTAAAATTAACCAATTAAGATAGATATTGACTCTTAACTTTTTCTAAAAGTAGAAAAAAGGATCTCTTCGGCTATCTTTTTAGAATTTTTAAATAAAATTTCCAACTTCAGTTATAACTGTCTAAAACCATCTGTTTTTGAGTTCTATGAATGCAGAGGTTTACGGGGATCGTGTTTTAAAACTAAGCACTTAAGATAGAGATTCGCTGTTAACTTCTTATAAAAGTAGAAAAAGGATTTAGTCTGCTATCTTTTTAGAATAAACAAAATTTTAATTCCAGCTATAACTGTCTAAAATCTTCTGTTTTTCTCAATTTTTAACTGAGGTTTTCTATTAGTTTTGACGAAACTACCAAAATGAGATTACTAAAGTGTAACTAAGGATATTTAGCACCGTTATTCTTCTTTCATATGACACCTTAGCTTATAGCTCTAGGCTGCATTTAGCAGAATGTAACATGATTCTTAAAAAAAACCCTTACATGTGCATCTAGAAAAACAGGTGATTTTAGTCAGTTATAGCTAAGATTAGAAATTTTATTTTTAAATTCTAAAGAGATAGCCGACGAGATAATTTTTCTACTTTTAGAAAAAGTTGAGAGCCAATATCTATCTTAATTAGTTATTTTGAAAACACGACTCCCGTAAACCTCTGCATCCATAAAACTCACGTAGCGCTACGGCTGCGGACGCGAGGCGGCATTCGGGCTCGGGTAGACCAGAGCCTTAAAACATATCCTTTCAGTTACAAAAACAATGTAGTGTTTATACTCATTTTCTCAGAATTTTCTGCTAAAGACAAAAATGAAAATTTGTTTGTTTGGAAGTCATACATAAAAAAGTTAGCAGTTATGTATTGGCTGCAGTACTGCCATACCTGCGCGTGGGCATTGGGGTGTCGGACCCGGGCGCTTGTGAGTGCGCGTCCGAGAGTCACCCTTCTTCTAATCCGTCGGGTGCCATGGCTGGGTGGACGGACTTTAGTACTCAGGACTTAGCCCCAGGACTGCCATAAACGTACCCATGTCGGGGTTTAACACTTATTTAGCTCTTGTCATGGAAACAATCTTCATGTTGGCATTGCAAAGCATGCCGGTTATCAGCTAGTATTATGTAGTTTCCATGGGAACGGGGTTTTATGGGGTTTAAAAAGCATAAAAATGGGGTTATGCCATATTTTGACCTTAATTTTTAAAATCCAACAATTTGACCTTAAGCCATTTAAAAGATCCCCAAAAAATAAACAATTTAGTATCTAGAATTTTTAACTTAGCTTAAATGGTTACGGAGAATGTCCAGAAATATGTTTCATATGTTATTCTTATAGGAAATAAACAAATCCTTCCATTTTACTTATTTATTAAAATATCATGATACAATTTTTTTGTACATTAAGTATGAAGGGTTCAACTTATATTTGCTTACAAAGCCCAAATGGCGGCAAACCTAGTACTCAACTCCATATGGGGTTTATGGGGAAAATGGAAAGAATACCATAGCTTGATAAAATTTAGTATGTACATTCACAAGGTAGGGTTCAGCTCATATTTGCTTACAAAACCCATATGGCGGCAAATCTATGTATTCAACCCCATAATTTCTATGGGGAAACGGAAAAAATAAAATAAAACCTTTGGCAATCCACTGAGTAAGCAGGTCTGCTGCGATGGGGGTATTTTTCTTATATTACCGGTAATGAAACTACTATAATATATCATATTGGTTTATTTTACTTTCATTTTTTTTAAGTGCCAATGAGTGATTGGTTTAGAGTCATGTATGTTACCAGGCCCTACCAGTTTTCGTACTAACAATCCTTAAACTACTGAAGTATTTAAATGCACATATAAAAAATGTGACGTCAACTATACAAGATGTATCATACTTGTCCTTGTTGAAAATAAATTCTTGATTCTTGATTCTAAGGAATATTTATTTATTATTAAAATCTATTAATAAAAAAATAGGCAGTAAAAACATCTAATTCTAACTTTAACTTCAGATGAATTTTTAAATCAGATTGTAAAAAAAATTGTCTATTACTGCATAATCAACATGAATTTTAAAAAGCCATATAATTCCATCGAATTGTACTGTAGGTGAGTTCCTCACGAATAGAAAGAAATATATTTTTAAATGTGCAATTTGCGCACAGGCCCCTTAGTTATTTTTTAAAATACAAAACTATAGTTTGTTTTATCTACTCTAAATGTAAAAGTCCAGACCCATGATTGTTGGTCCATTCAGTGTGTTATCTCTCCTAGCAGCCTCCCAGTGGTCTTGAGGCCATTCACCAACAAATTGGAAATCTGCTTCCAGACATTAATCAATACAATTCTAATAACCTAATTCCCATAACTATTACGGTAGCTACCCTCTTAATAAAGTTATTTTGTTATATCTTTCACAAACTGGGTGATCTATGCTAAAAGTTATTAGCTTGTAATGTTCTTAAAAATAATTTAATCTTAATTATCTTTAGAAACTATACTAAAATGAAGAACAAATTAAAATATTGTACAGGATTATGAAGACTCAATAAAGTTGGTAAGATATAATCATATAATATGAAAAAATCAACCAAGTTGAAAAATAAAGAAACCAGAAATATCTTTCTGATTGCCAAAAAGCAACAAACAATGGAGAAAATGGAATTTTAAACCAAGTAACTGCTCAAATTCCCAATTCTTTTGCAAAACATGTTGCAAAGAATAACCTTGAGTTTTTCATTGCAGTGCCTTTTCATCCTAGTATTTATGGTACATCATTCAACATTTCAATAGCTGTGTCAAGCTTAAATTCGCTTAAATTCTAATTGTTTTAATGCATCACAGATTAAAAGATAAATTAAATACTACAATAGATGAAAATTTAACGAAGATAGGACGGACACACGCTTAACAATGAGTACCAATAAGTTTTACTAATTATACAGTTTAGCCATATATATTTTAGCTGATGAAACTAAATAACCACTAAAAATTTAAAGCTGGATTTTCATGGCGATGATTGCTTCTAAAAAGTCTGATTTTCATGAAATTGCTTTTAAATGTTTAGGTCCATATAAATTTGTCAAAATTTACCTAGGTGAATTGAGAAATCATAAAGACTCAACTCAGAATTGCTGGCCGTAGATATGTACCTGGTCAGCCGAATAAAAATATGGAATAAAAATATATATTTTTTTCTATAAAACCTAGTAACGTTCTGAGGGAGCCATCTAGCCCAGGTTTATTGATCGTACAATTCTTGAAAACTTATCATCATGCTGCTACCTGACTCAGTATTTCCCCATATGAGTTTTCATCAAACGATTTAATTAAACACTAATCTATATTAATAAAATTAGAGTTTTGTCTGTACATTGCTTAGAATTTTGAAATTTTTGGTTATTTTTACTTTTTATGCATCGCAAAATCCAAAATCGGCGTCATCTAAATTTCTTTCCCTCTGTCTGTCTGTCTCTCTGTCACTCTGTCTGTAACGCTCATGGGTCCTATTTTGTCCTCTTTTCACGGGATAACGACTTCACCTAATAGTCTAAATATTTTTCATGTCATAGACTAGAGTGGTGTGAAGGTTCATTGCAACTTTAATTGCCTTAGCGACCTTAGGGCTTTGCCCCATAGTACGTCAAAGTAGCCAAGTTGTGCTAAAATACTAATCTTTAATCTCTTTTCACACGACAAAGGGCTTTAGTAAATGATATGAAGTTTTTTTTTGCTATTAAATGGTGCAATTAGAACGGTTTTAGCTGCTCTAAAGCATCGTTTGTCAAAAAGGCTCTGCCTTATAGTAAAAAAATATTCAATGTTAATCTTATGGGAATATTTAATTCTACCTTTTTATCTATACTTTTTAATCAGCTGGATTAATAGTTTGTCACCTTCACCACAGATGGCAACACTTAAAATGTTAAATACAGACTCATTCATATCTAACCCTTTAACTTATTATTAGCCTAAATACTGTGAATAAAGTAAACTAATTCTTGGTTCTAAATATGAATATTAAAATCATTTATGCATATTATTACAAAATTAGTTTTGTTCCTTAGATCTTAAAATATTTCCCATTATCATTGCAAACTAATTTTAGTTCCCAATTTAGGTTTCATTGCACGTTCTGACAAAAAGAGGTGTATTTCATCAAAGAAAATATGTAGTTAAATCCAACTAGGTTTATAAATTGCTAAATATTTAAAGTAATTTTTTAATTCAAGGACCATGCTGGTTAGTTGAATGGAATCAGATGGTTTTAGAACATTTTTGCAGAAATTTTCTTTTTGTTTTCCGTTTTGGGTAAACAAACAAGTATGCTTATTTTGACATTTAGAAGGTAAAAAGTTTTTTTTTTTGTTGTCTTTAATTTTATATTTGCAACTGTACAAAACAAAATACAACGAGCAAATTCGCTAATAAAGGTAAAAAGAGCGCTTCCAATTGCAATAAGGCCGGTATTACATTATCATAGTTCTATGATATATATCTATTATCAAATACTTGATAATATAACTATGATAAAGACAAAATATTATTATAACTGTTTCTCAATTACACTTTATAAGAATTTTTCACATTTTTTAGATAAAATGAATAAAACAACCTTATGTTTAGTTTTATTATTTGATATTTTAATGATTACAATTAATAGATTGTTTGTAAAATTAACAAAAAAAGTCTTTTCTGTATCAGTATATATGATCATAGACATATGATTAAGACAAAATATTATGTTTGACCCATTACACTGTAATATTTTTGGTCAAAGATATATGATAATAGATCTATGACATATATAACTATGATAGTGTAATACCGGCCTAAGTAAAAGTAATCCTACCATCAACGCTTTATTTTCCTCAGTTTTTTTTTCGACCAAATTTTTTAACATGGGATGTCCCTATTTATTCGGTTTTGTATACATTGGCAATAACTACGGGGTTTAAATATTTAGGTCAAGAAAGTAAAATTCTTTAGGTAAGAAGGTAAGAAGGTAAGAAGGTAAGAAGGTAAAAAGGTAAGAAGGTAAGAAGGTAAAATTTAGGTAAGAAGGTAAAATCTATAAACAAAAAAATTTAATTAAGGTAGACCTAATATCTACTTTAAAATATCTACATGCACTGGTGCGGTGCCTATACATACTTTATCGACAGGTGTTGCATTGTTTTACTTGGTTTGGGTATTCAAATTTTAAATAATTTTGAATTTAGATTTAATGTTGTACATATCTTTCATGGGTAGAAAAAGATATGCAGGGGTGGGGTACGTTGGATTTGGCATATAGCTATCGTTACATCCAATCAAGGATTCAATATTAGATTTCGTAAGAATCTATAATATTTTTTACAAGTCCGAGTTTTCTTAAAATCGTCTCAGTTTATAGGCCTACTCATAGAACTATAAGGTAAATCACCATACGAATATAAATGTTTATGATGAAAGTGATGGCCATTAGAGGCCCGAAACCTTTGGTAGCAAGTAACCAAACAAGGATCACTTGACAGTGCACAGGTATTAAAAACCTTTTATTGATAAATGTTTAATCAAACTGCAACAAAAACATTAATAGAAATAACTTCTAACCCAAATGAGAAATTTATGTAACAAGATTTTGACAAATGTACCTGGGAGCTATTAAGCATAAAAATTAATATCTAGATACGTTAGAATAAACTGACTGAAGGCGATATATTGAATTTGTGAAAACATTGATATAATTCGTTTAATAAACTGTACACACACCCCGTGCGAAGAACGGGTACTCAGCTAGTTAAACTTAAAATTGAAATATCATCAACGGACATATTTTACAAATAAATGACTACTCTGATTCAATTTTTTGTCACTAATTTAAATTCCAATCATCAAACATTTAAAGGTGTATACAGGTAGTTGTTGCAAATTGGCTTTGGAAAATCCAGATATGAAATTACCAATTTTAATGATAATATAGATCTTAGTGGCACCTTTTTGAGTTTTTGATAGAACGGAGTCTACGGAGAATTAAAGATCAACATGGCCAGCCAAGACTTGATGGACTCATCTATATGTTAATAAGTCATTTTACTGAGCCGAGCCTTGCATCTTGGCCTTCGATTGTCCTCTCAACAAACATTCCGATCCGATGCAGGTATGTTTTCTCTCTTTTTACTTATCTTATATTGCTATTGCACAATTTTCATATCTTTTAAAGATGTATTAAAAATATGTCATACAATGTTGTTCGACATTTATCTTATAAATTTATCTTTAACTCGATTTTGATCTTATTACTTAATGTAAATTTTGATCTTATATTCTGTTAAAGGTATCAAACCCTAAAAAAAGATACGATAGTAAGTGATCCCAAACAAAGTTTTTATATAAAAAAAAAAAAAAAACATGTGGATCAAAAAGTCAAGAAACTACTATAGTAAGATGCACGAAAATAGTCCGATGGAAATTTTAACAGCTGAGTGCCCCTCACCCCTTCTCACCCTGCAATGTTGTCATTTGTGGTTATGTTTACCATGTGTAATGCAGTATAACAATGTGTTTCAGAATAAATTTGGCAACAATGTACTGACTCTCATCGGACTATTTTCGTGAATCCTACTATAGACTGGGGGGGGGGGGTCCATGCAGTGCAATGCGCTGCATTCATAGGAATTTATTTTTAAATGAAAATTAAATTGTAGTGAAAATCAGATTACACTTTATTTTATCAATCAATTTTCATCAATAATTTTACAACTACCCAATGTGATAGTGTTGAAATTTGGTGGTTGTTCATTAAGGTCAAAATTAACCAGGATTACATGATGGTTCTTAAGCCAATTTGTCTTAGAGCCTCTGCCCAAAAACTCTTATAAAATTTAGAATAAATTCACAGGTGTTGGATCTAGGTAGTTTCCTCACACAAAAAAACATAAATGACAACAGAAGAAAAATCAATATTTAATTACAACTCCCCGGTCTTGTATCAGCTATGAAGTACTATTCATTTGGGCTGTTTTTCTAGTACTGTACATGAGGAGCACTTGACTCAAAATGTAAAAATATGATCCAATACAACAAAAGGATAAGGTTATAAGCCCATAATGACCGTACACTCCTGTATCCTGTGCCCCCCATACCACCTGTGTCCCCCCCATGTCCCTAGGGCCCACGTTCCTCATATGCCCCCTCACCACAGTGGTCCCTATGCTCCCCAGTACCCATGCCTGCCCTTCTTCCAGTGGGTCTGTTTTAGGGTTGCAAGATTTTCCAAGAGTTCCAAGATTTTTTCTGATTTCTGGCATAAATGTACATTAGCAAAACTTAAGTAAATGGAATGAAACTGCGCTCACAGCAGTAAAACATTTGATATAAACATTTTGATAAATAACTTGTAATTTTAAAATTGTTTGATATTTTTTTGTATTTTATGCAACCTGTGATGGCAGAAATATGTAATTTTTTATGAATAAATTATTTTATAAATTTATATACTCGAGTCAAAGTCAGCGATGACGACATATCTTCCCACCGTTGGACTGACTTCAACTGCCTTTAAAATCTCAAGAAAAATTATGAACCAACAAAGTAATGTTTATAAAAACGAGAACGCTTGAGCATAAACTATTTATTGCTCAGGCGAATTTACAGTTTTGTTAACAGTCGATTGCAAGATAAATCAGATTCCTGCTTTGATTCTTCCCCTTTAAAAGTTTATTTCCTACGTGTCTTGCTGGCTTCATGATAGACTAGGCTTTTTGATATAACTTTTTGGTGTAACTTTTGAATAATATTTATTGAATAAAATAAATTTAAGAACAAATAGAACTATCATATTGATTTTTAAATGTTTGGTTGGGGTTGGTTATTTTACATGAATAGAAAAATAAGTTAATTAAAATCGATAAGGCCTTAGGTGAAACAAACTATTCAGTTACAACATTTTTATGTTCTTCTAACAGGTACTAACATAAAAAAAACTTAAATTTAGGACAGGTAACCTGAGTCGAATAACATTAGAGCAGCTGATGCATAGTTATGGGATTCAAAGATTCAAAGATTTTTATTGCCATTAAATGCAATACTGTACAATAGGCATTGTCATATACTTAATGATATTATTCTCTACATCAAAGTATTGAGTCTAAACCTCACAGTGAGTTATTTTTTTACTTGTTTAAGTGTAGCTGAAATAGTTATCTAAACCAAAAAATGTATTAAATTAGTTCGGAATGATTTAATAAAATTTTAACCTATCCGTTTGTTAGCGATAATATGTGCATCAGGAGATGGTGACAACCTCTACATACCAATAGTTGGGCATAAAAAAGCAATCTGCTTCAAAAGCAAAACAATATTTTTTATTTGTTAATATAAACAGCTCATTTAAAAATAACATTATAATCTCTTATTAAGTTTTAGAATTCATATCCAAGTTGTAGGTGTAAATTTCTCAGTTTGCCACTTAGGTCTGTTATACATGATTGAGCCTCTATTTCTTTTTAGGTTACTTTGAATTGTAATCTTAAGGAATCACATGAAATGAATGAAGACTATTTTCTAAACATTGTATGTTCTAAGTTTTACAATTTTTTGAGTTGTGCTTGCTTAAAGTCAACCATGTCACTGATGATCACGGCGAACGCATCTCCACCGGAGGCCGCGATGCTGGGTTAGTTATAGCTGTCTAGTCGGTCTTACATGACACTACGTATGATTTGAGTTAGTGAAAGTATTTCTGATATATCAATAAAAAAAACATACCCTAACCGCCGTAGCGCTCTGTAAGCTTGGCTGAGTACGTGTAGAAGGCTCGGTGTCAAGGGGTTGCGTTCGCCACGATCATCAATGACATTTCTGACTAAGTAAGCAGAACTCAAAAACCGCAATACTTAGAAACGTGAAATTTTAACACAATCCTTAGTAAATAGCCTTCTTTTAAATTATGTGTTTTTAATTATCTCAGTTTACAATAACACGAGAAAAGTAGCTGGCTTATGTATAACAGACAAATACCATCAATTATTTTATTATAGTCGTATATTTTGAAAAGAAAACATTAAGTATTGTTGCTAGTCAGGGCCGCATTTAGCCAAACGACGCCCCTAGGCACATAAAACAGTTGCGCCCTCCCTGCCGCAATACCGGCCACGAAATATAATTATTTTTTTCGATACTTGTAGTTTCAAAATGACGGCCACTTAAAGTCCAAATATCTCAAAACCGACAAATTGCATAAAAATTTTACAAGAGAGAATAAGGTTGACAGATTTATTAAACTAACTAACGATACCAAAATTCTACATATCTAACAACAAATAACGGAGCTATGCTCTACGGCGGCACGGCTCGGACGGGCGTCATGGCACGACCCGCAGTATTTTGAGCGGTTGCGCGTACTCGCACATATTATTGTGTGTTACTAGCGGACACCCGGCATTCCGGCCATCCGCACTTTCCGTCAAAAGAGATTAGCCGGTCTAACAACTTAATTTACTATTGCGAGCTGGGTAGAACGATGAAAATAACGTACCGTCCGCGTCAAAGAGTTGTCACAGTTGGTACGGTAGCCCGGAAATGTCCTGAGATTCCTTCCCCCGAATAATCTTTTGCAAAACTGCGGTAGATACGAATCGTCCGGGAGTGTCCGTTGCGTGCCGTATCGCCGTAGTTCGCGCACTCTTATGAGTTTCAATGTTAAAAACTTTTAAAAATTGCGGTACCGCCCATCCGTCTGTGCCGTGCCGCAGTTGTGCGGGCGTAGCTTATTGTAGTTTCTAAATAAAATAACCTTAATTTGCATGAATTAAAATAAAATCGAGTTTTTTATACAGAAAAATCTGAATAGCTCAGTTACTTTTGTTAAATCCTTTTCTTGGTATCATTGGTTGTATAATTTATTTTGTTAAATTTGTCTCCTGTAAAATATTGTTCAACTTTACCGGATTTGAAATGTCTGAGTTAATTTTTTCTAATGGTGACCATTTTTAAAAAATATTTGGAAAATAGCAATTTACAAAGCAATCCGGAGGCAAATGACGAAAATGAAATTTTTTCCGCTGTAAATGAACATTGGCGTGATAAAATTTAATGCCAAATATTGAATTAATTTTATAGTGATCCGTTACGGATATAAAAATTAAGTGTAAAAAACAAAGTGGCTAATTGAGGCTTAATGGAGCCGAGTTACAAAAAATATAGGCCTACTACACATTTTTGATTTGTAATTAGCATACAACCGGTCACAGTTACTTCACTTCTTCAAAAATTCAATCTTGAAGTGAAACATTGACAATACCATATTGTATTGAAAGAAAAATGTGTGTTACCGCGGGTTTTAAATAAATAATAACTGTTGGTAAAGTCAAAACTTTATTTGGATGATGTAAAAAAACAATTTGTTTCGTTTGGCCGCCGCCGCGCCGCAAAGCAACGCATCGAGCATAGTCTGCACGAGCCTTGCGTTGCGTCGCCCTATTTTGCAGGCGTTTACACGGCAATAATTACGCATATGAATACCAAATTTCCCCTTTTTAACCCCTCGAAATTTTGCGCCCCCTAAAATTTTGCGCCCTAAGCCTGGGCCTAGTGGGCCTAGCGGGAAATGCGGTACTGTTGCTAGTTATTGACGAAAGTAAAGTCTAATTAAATTCGTTAAGGCGTGCTTAAGTCCTTATAATCCTAATAAAATAAAAATTAAAGTTTGCAAGAATTGATCACCACATTTTGAGCAATTACTACATTCATACGCATCCTTATTGACCTCAATGTTTCATTCAAATTAGACCTGAGAACGATTTACTGTATTGATATCAACTGTTTACTTGAACAGTTTCCCAGTTTGCAATCTTAACTTTGTTTATCCCAGCACTGGGACTGTCTTAAACGACAATGACTTTAAGTGAAATAATATCTTCAATCAACCAAATTGTTCAGTATGTCAAAGTCAGTTTCTATCCCAATTGGGACTTTATTGTATTGTTGCGTTTGCCAAGCCAACCCCCAGAGCCATGGCGGGCAGATTTATCAGGAAACCAAGTTACACCGCCGGAAGTTGTGAATTCCGGAAATTGAGTCTCGGGAGAAGTGCAACTTTGATTCCCCGCCGAAAAGATATTTGCCCTCGTTTATTTCCTAAACGCACTTGACTTTATCATATAATTTTGTAATTGTTATCTTATAATTTGTACTTGAGGTTTCCTTTGCAAATTATTTCAGCTTTATTCGTTTTCATTCGTTTAATATAAAAAATATTACCGTTCTTAGACGAACAGTCACAGACGATACACCGTAAATTGATCGTTGTTTTGTTTAAAATATAATTCTTAACACGTTTTGGAAATATCTGTAATGATTAATAAAGCGTTTTTGCTATACAGAACATTTCTAAAAAAAAAAAAAAAAAAAAAAAAACACAAACTCATATAGTGGTGTTTTTTAAGTATAATATGCTGTGTTTAGATAATCCACAAAATAAACAACTTTTGGGATTCACGCTCGTCGCCTTAGGCTTACTCGAATTATAAAGATGGGTTTAAAAATAGTTGCAGATAAAGTTTGGTATATATGTACCTTACGCATTATTTTACCGAAAATCGTAGTATTTTTGTCAATCATAATCTAATATCTTTCAAATGTAATTATAAATGACTTTAAGTACCTTTTAACATTTTATTCATAATAGAAAATCCCACTTCAGTTTTAGAAAACTGTATAGATTGCAATAAATAATCAATGTACCAATGTAGCCCCTATTTAGTTTGTATGACAAACTTTGATTTTAAACATGGATATTTGCTTACATAATTATTTGGAGGCTTAAGGGAGCTATCAATTGTATATAAAAAAAAAACAATTTACGAAAATTCAATCTTCAGTTCAAAATTCAATTCAATCAAAACTTGAACTTCAAGATACGATTGATTTTATATGTGAGATCAAGAACAACAAATCTTGTTCTCCACTTCAATCCCGGTTAACCTCCCCGGAGTTGTCGTCATGTTTTATGTACAACAAACACATACAAATGAGACCCGGGCCTCAGATGGTAAATAATAACTCGCAATCCACTTCCTCTCTCTGAATTCCTCGACTGATTCCATCATTGTTAGTTTTTGCTTTTACATTTCACAGCCATAGTTTGGCGTGCATTTATGTCCAGCGGCACTGGAAACTTGACGTGGTTATGAAAAAGAAAAAAAATGTTTCTATGTTTAAACCGTCTAAAAATTTCCAACAATGTTTTAAGAATCAAGGTTTAAACTTTGTTAAACCCGTTTAATTAATTTGTTTCACGGCATTTAAGATCATGATGATACGTTTTTCTACCAATTCACTCGAGTTTCGTCTGCAATAACATCATTGAATACAACAAAGCAGTAAAACGCCCCGCCTATAACTTGTCCTGTTATAGTGTTGCACTTCCCTCTTATATGATACTCGTAAGCCCCTCAAATTTGTAAATAAAAACTAAATAAACTATCTTTCTATGTGATACCATATTATAAGTAGGTCAGGACTGGGGAAAACTGCTGTAATGTAATGGTTACCATAGATACGTCGGATAGGTGTGAGTAAAATGGTAAATTACTGTTGGGAAAGTGTAAACAAAGGACTGGTTACCAAGGAAACGGCGGGAATCGTGGGTAACATGGCGCTAGTCTAAAGGGGACACTTTTCCCTATCTGGTGAGCACTCTAATCTTTTAACCTCGTTGGTTTAAACTCAACGAACTACAGGTTGAAAATGTAACACATCTGTTCATTTCCACAGCTGATTTTAAGTGCCCATAAGAATAACATGGGCATTTTGAAGGACTGTATGACAAAAACAAATTTTGATGGTATAAAACGTGCTTGTTTCACTGCATAAGATAATTTTGAAAAAAAAATGTAGTAAAATTACAACCTTACTTCCGAGCATTGTTAAGCAATTTAAATGCTTATCTAAAACAGAAACACTCACAACCAATCTCATTCTAACTCCCAAACAATATTATGGTGTACCTGTATAAACTAAATGCTCCTGAATGTCGTATTCAAACGACAGATGAATGCAAGCTTAGCACATCCGCCTTCTGTTTGCTATGCGAGCTGCAGCTTTAGTTAACAAAATCAATTCGGTTACCACAGACGAGGTAAGCATGTAACCACCGCTTTTAAGCCACCATCTTCAGTCTCATATAGAAAATTAAATAAGTTTAAGTTTTATTTCTGGACAATAATGAACAATAATCCTCTGTAAAGAGCATTTTTCTCGGTTGGCCACCAACGAGTTGTCACAACGCTATGTTAAACCTTGAACCAGTGTAAAAAACTCTTGTCTCACAGCAGCCCTGCGTATTCAGCGAATTTCCAAAAGATCTATTTATTTTTGTTCAATCAACAAAATATTTAGTAATAACAGCAATAATTTTCTATTCAAGAAATTAATATAAAATAAATTTTTTCATCGTGTTGTCTTTACATTGATTATCTTATCTATTTATTAGTTATATAAATATCTCTACATAATAGGCAAGCATGTTTATTTTCTTCCCTTTTTCTCAGTTTGTGTTCATCATAAAGAAAATCCATATCTGTTGTCTAATTTTTAAACATTTCAAAGTTTCAATATTAATCTTAAGAAAGCAGGGAATTTTATTTCAGCATTTGATTCTTTTGTAATCAAGTGTTGTGTATAGGCTATACTGTATGAAACTTTGTAATTATGTGAATTTAACGTATTGTGTGTATTTTCAGCATTATTGGCATGTTATTATTTACTTATGCTATGCATTAACTGTAAACTATATAATAAATAGAAAAATAAGTATAAACCAACCCCCTCCACCATCTCTCTTAAAGGACCAAATAAAAAAATCCCACTTAATCAGGTAACACTCTCACGTGTTACAATAGCTGTGAAAAGGGCTATATAATGGTTTTTTGTGTATGAATATAAAACTTACGGTAATGTTGGGTTATGTTTTTCAATAGTGAGTTGTATTTTAGAAATTATGCTTTTATATATGCACTCGAAAACTATCCAATCGGTAATTAAAACGATGTTTAAAACAAGTAACCAAAATAGTAAGAATCTATTCAAATTATAGCTTACCGTTAGTATTGTTAATTATTTATTGATTCAATACGTTACCCGTAAATTTAATGGGCAAGCTATTATTATTGTTCTAAAGATAAAATAAATGTAAACTGCCGAGTAGGCAATGTTTATATTACCGGTTTCACTAGCACTGATGATAGAGTTTCTTCAAGAGCTAAAATTTTATTACCATTTAAAATAGTTTACCAAATTGATCTCTGTTTTTATGACATTTAAAACGTTCTTTACTTCAATTCAATGGAGGAATTTTCCTATTACGGTGACATACTTCAAATGCTTGCAATGCCAAATGATCCACTAAACGTTTTTAAAGTTGCTATACTCGATTGACTTAATAACGTCAATTTCTTTCTTATTTCGGTAAAATTGTTATACTAAAATTGTAAGATACGTTTTAGTTGTTTATTGGATTAAAACTCACTTTTTTGCATGAAAATGTAAAGGTAAAGTTTTTTTGCCCAACCACTTACGGCGAGGGACATTTTTTATTTGTTTACTTGAGTTTTACTGATTCTATGTAACTGATGTACGAGCTAGTTATTTTGAAATCACTTTCTGAGCCATAGTTTTGGAATATTTTATTTTTTACAACAATCGTTTAACCAAAATATAAAAATATACTAATACTTGGTTTTCATGGTTGTAGGGGCGATAGGCGGGACAATAGAGCAGATCCTGAATGAACTAGCTCAACCTATTATTATTATTATTATTATTTGATTTTTATTCCAGAAAGCCATCTTTTCAGGTTTAAGAGTCTTCTTCACCCCTAGGCCAGTAGCCCATTGTTGCGCAGTCAGCAATGTTTACCATACTGCTTTTAATGCAAAACATGGTACTTTATTCCCCTGTTTCGGACGTTATTTTTCAACAGATTTTCTTTAAACTTGGCAAGTGTTTAGTTATATAAGGCCCCTCATACCTCGAAATTTTGAAAATTTAACAAACATTACTCAGGAAAGCCAAGTTACTTTGCAACGTCACAGAGAGTAATATTTGTTAAATTTTCAAAATTTCGAGGTATGAGGGGCCTAATATAACTATTCAACTAAACACTTACCATGCTTAAAGAAAATCGGTTGAAAAATGGCGTCCAAAACATGGTAATAAAATACCATATTTTGCATTAAAAGCCGTTTGGTTAACATTGCGAACTGCGCAACAATGGGCTACTGGCCCAGGGGTGAAGATGACTCTTAAAACTCCGCTGCTATAAGGACGGGGTGGTATACATAAGTCGCCCGACTGTTGTGTCGCTACACTGCTCCCTTGCGTCCACTTTCCGACACTTGGCCACTTCGTATCAATTTGTACCTTTACTGTGAGAAAATACTCTCAAGCTGACATATTTCTTTTTCATTGAAAAGCTACAATATTTAAGAAGATTTATAACATCGTGTGATGATTTAAAATTTTTTCTATACAAAAAATTCAAAACAAAGTAGCTCCGTAGGCCTGCTAACTGATTAATCAAATTGTAAATTTTTTCACTGAGGCTGACATAAACATATAGGCCTACCATATGTTTAAGTAGCAGTGCAATAACTTTGACTCTTATATACTGTTCTTTTTACATGACGTTACTCAAAGAGTTAAAATTGTTAGTTGTAACATATAGGCTATTAAGCGAGACTATTAAGCCTATGCTATGCTTAATATCCTATTAAGCCTATTAATAACGTGAGCCTATTAGACTAAGGTTATGCTTAATCTACTGTCAAAACAGATCAAAAATAGTACTGGGTAGCTTTGCTTTGCTCAAGAAATAGTAAATAGTAGAATGTTTTTGTTTGAATAAAAATATTCAATTTCATTCATTTCAAATATAAGACTGTATACCGCAGCAATAACGAATTATGATTATTTTGAATTTAGTATGCCAAGAAATAAAATAAGAGCTCCTTTACTATAGCATAGCAAATAATGTTCACAAGACCACGTATTGCCTTTTTTAACTTTACGAAATATCTCAGGAGTTTTAAATTTAGAAAGTGCTCTTTTTTGTCTTTATTAGTTCCAATCGTACACAGTAGGCCTATATGTACAGTACATGCATTCCATAAATTTGGTTAAGTTTCCATAAGGTTGGTAAGAGTGTAATGTAGTGAAACATACAGTATTTTTGCGCCTCAAGATTATGGACAGTTTTAGTGTTATTCTTGTTAAGCAGTAAGTTATTTTACCGAACGTATTTTCTTTGAACGGCCTTCAATGCACTGCACAGTAATTTTTTTCATCTACTATAATCAATTTTGTCAATGACAATTTTTCACACCAAATTTTAAAGTAAGGTTAGTCACATTTCATAGAAAGAGACTTAGCGCATGTTGTTCTGAGTTTTTGCCAACCTAATATCGTGCAATTGCTCAACTGAAACAACGATCTGTTGAGTAGAAGGTCTAGGAACACGACAACACTATCTCTGAAAGAACTTAAGCGCTGCTGCAGCTACACCAAGAGCACGCCCACGCACCCTGTTGGCGGCCGCTGTAAACAGCCCTGACTGCTGCTCGACCTGTGGCCAGTGCGCCTGCAAATCTCTAGACGCTCCCGCAACACAGCTTTATATTTGCAGTCGCAGGCTTTGAAGGGAGTAGTAATTCATATTTAATTAAGAATAAAATTATATTTAAGGACTGAGTGACTACATTATTTAAATAATTATGGTTCGTGCAAGAAATGCATCTTAAAAATTTGGGGCAAAAATTTAAACAATATTACAGAAGATCTACTAAATGATGAAGTAGGGCCTAATAGATATTGCTATTGACTTACATAGAATTCTAAATGAAATATCGTCAGTGTATTCAAGTAACACTATTGAAGGTTTGTTCCTGAAGTGATGATATTTTAGACAGATTAGATGCATGCTTAAAAGTAAATAGTGGCCTTAAAAATAGTTTAGAAGAACTAAGTAAGGAAAACTCGGATTCAATGAAGGCTCTTAAGTTAAAAAAGGAAAGGAGAAAGTCAAACCCCACTACAAATATTTCTCGTTTATCATAGGATAATGCACAGAATCAAAATTTTTAATTTATGTGTTTTCCGTCAGTGTTCGTTAATATCCGTCTCTAAGTAGTTATTTTAATAATTGCATTACCCATACCAATACATGCGTTGTTTCAAAACACCTTTTTATTTTTAATACAGGGAGAGTTGTTTCCCGTTTTCATATCCGTATCTTTATGTTGTTGTTGTTTGCCTTACATTTGCCGATCCAGATGTTGTTTACCTAAGGCAGGATACCCCCCTCCCCCCCCCCCAACCTTCAGCGATAAACCAATCACGACGACTTCCGTTCTTCCCAAGAATGAAATATTCATACTTGACTTGCTGGGACACATTCCTTTTCCGGGCCGAAGGGAAATCAATATTGATCTGCAATATCATGGGAATAGTAAACGGTCTGGTGGAAACTCTGAATTAATTTACTCTATATGCCCACTCCAATATCAGTAAGATCTGTTTGTATGTTAGTATGTTTGTAAATTCACTTAGTATAAGAACCGGATAATTTTATATTAACTTTTAAAATAACTTAGATCTGGGACATAAATAATATATTTTAGGTCAGTATTAAAACTGATGAAGGAGACTTTGATTCATCGAGGGAACAAATCGTAAACTATAAATAAGCGCTGTTTGTGCAGGCAACAACTTTTATCATTCAAGGATTTTATTTTTTTTTTGCAATGACTTTTTGTTACGTGGAATTGTAACTTGTCATAATATTGGGAAAATCCGGTTTCCGTCCTACAGTCTTTCAAAGTGTTCATGTCTTCCTTTCGGACATTTTTCTAAAATTTTACAAAAATGGACTGATAACAGTAGATAAAAGTCAATGTATTAAATTTTCAAAATGTAGATCGTCACATATATACCAACGGGCAGGTTAGGCTGGGTGAGTGAGCAAAGTAGACAGGTCGTTAGGGGGAGTGAGCGAAGTAAATGAGCTTGTCTTGATAAGAAGAAAACTTTTTTGAACCTGAGAAATTCTTGGGTCCCAGCTGCCTCTGTTAGAACAATGAACTGAAATTTAAAAGAATCTAAATTGGTCCTAAGAAATTAGGGAGGGAAATGAATTTCTGAAAACTGACAGTTTTCAGACAGCTCTGATGTCTGACAGCGGACAGGTGATTATGTCAAGTATTACCTCTTTGCTTAGTCCTACATCTGTGTCGTGCAAAGTTGTCAGTTACTAATGATAAAATCATGTAATTAACAAATGATACTAGAGTACTTCTTGCTGAAATCGAGCAATTTAATTTTTACCATTAAATGTCATTACTAAAAATAACAGGAAAAAGTTAATGGGCAGCGCATTTATTTTAAGTAAATTTCTCGTAATATTTTAGCAGAAACACCTACAGATTAAGCCCTATCCGACATCAAAAAATTGAAAATCGGTTGAAAAAAAGCAAGCGGTGTCATGGTGTCAATAAGAAAACCCCTCAGCATATTAAATAGGTTACAGAGTATATAATTAAGTTTTGATCCTACTTAATAATTTTGATTACTATTGTGTAGGGCACATTTAGATATATACAGGCGGTTAAGTATTATAAAGTACGGTATACATTTATAATTCAGTTATGTACGGACATTCCGGCGCGTTTCAGGAGCCAGTTTTATCACTCTCGGGACGCCCATTGCCATTACGGCGGCAAAAATGACTCGGCAAACTGATCAGTACAAATATAACCGATCTAGTGGCACATTCGGTATACATGAAAATACTTGATTAATTAATACATATTGGTGTGGTGGTTGTTATACAAAGCTCATGTAGCCTAATTTTAAGTAGACGTCGATAGAGAGTCATTAAATAAATTTTTCGCACACAAACCTACAATTATAAATTTAACTAAAAATGCAAAGTGTGTAATAGAAGACTTAATTATACTTTAGTAAAAAACAGATGCTCTATTACTATAGTTAATTACCTTGCTACCGAAAACAAAGTAGAGTAGCCTTATTTGACCAAGTTAAAATTTAAAGATTAACCTACTCAAGTTAAATTTTTGTTAAATTTTATAATACTATTTTTTTTTTTTTTAATAGGGAACACGAATTCAAATTAATTATACTCTGTGGTTACAAACCACTTTGGGCAACATAAAAAAGTTAATTATGCATTGTTTTTGTTACGAAAGAAACAAATCGATTACAATGACGATTCTACTAACAACTTTGTATAATGTGTTTGGGTCGAGTCTGCTCGCAGTCTGACAGGAGCTGTATTGATGGTCGGGGGAGAATGCAATAGCTCCGACCGCAGGCTAATTAACATAGCTTAATACGGCTACAGTATTGAAAACACCGTCCGTCGGGGCCAGTCGGGCTGAGCAGGGCTGCAACCATCAACGTAACCTCACCGAACTGTAAAAATAACCGAAAAATGTAAAAGTAACATGGTCCCGGGCTTAAGTCTTACTTGATTACTACCGTAATAGCGTATTCCCTTAAGGGAAATTCGCTAAAACTATTTGAAATTAAAAATGTTAGCATTTTTTTACTAACTTACAGATACGAAAATAATCTTAAGTTAACACCCAGCAAAGCGAGTAAAAGCCTTAGCTCCTGTCCAACACAGCCAAACCCCTTAAACTTTCCCCACCGTAAAGTTCATTAATTTATAATAGAGTTATGTGGTTTAAATTGATTTTCAAACTGAACTGTCTTAACTGTTTTAATGAGGTTGCTTAAGACTTTTCATAAGATATGGGAATTAACGTAATTTATTTTAGCATATATACATATATTTGTAAGTAAATATAAGTTAAACCCTTCCTAATGAATGTAAATACCAAATTTTATCAAGATATGTCCATAAAAAAGCAAGATAGAAGGTTTTGTTGATTTCCCATAAGAATAACATGGAAAACATATTTTTAGATTTTCTCCATAACTCTTTAAGCTAAGTAAAAAAATTCTAAATATTAGATTGTTTGTTTTTAAGCTATTTTAAATGGTTTAAGGTCAAATTGTTAAATTTAAAAAAATTAAGGTAAAAAAACCTAAAACCCAATTTTGACTCTTTAAAATCCCATAAAACCCCGTTCCTATGGTCCAATTATCCTGGTTCGCAAACTCTTTCAAGTAAATGCTGCCTTAGTACCAAATTTCATAAAAATCTGAGGTTCTGTTCAAAAGTTATCGTGTTCACGAACACACGCACACATAATATTATATATCGTTCATCCATCTATGTTGTATGAGGTGGTCATTGTATAATCATAGTCTGTAAGGATCACACAGCAAGCGGTTAAGCGGTTCTTGGGAACGAAATAAAAACGAAAGGTATACAAAAAATGGAACATTAATGTTAAGCAAACTTTTTGAAACAGCTGTTTATTGTGAAGAGGTATACTTGGTTGTTGGGGGAATTTAAAAGCTCTATTACAGTGACACTATATCAAAACTGAATTAAAATCAACGAGCAAGGCTCGGTTAACCTGGTACTGTTTATTAAATAGGTACAAAGAAGTTTCAAAATTTATCCATCTAAAAAAATATAAGGATTACGATGAATAGAGAAATTTGAATAATTATTCAGAAAAAGATGCATTTAATCTCAACCTATCTAAATTTATATGATTTTGTAATAAAACTGTTTTGTCTTTTGTTTCAACCTGAAAAAGATCTTAATATTATTTCGGTTAGCTAATTAAAGTTTTTACTCATCAAACATTTAATCTTTATTATTATTATTTTTAGACATTTACATTTGAAAGTTTTATACAGATACCATTTGCATACCAGATAAAAGTTAGAAATATAAACATTTTCCCGAATTCGAGTCTCCACCTACTTAAGTCTGAAGTATTTATAGTCCCTTGATTTTTATTCCCACCTTAGATTTGTATTCCCATAAGACTAATGTTACATTTAAAACATCCGCTACGCCTTCAATATATTGGTCGAAAAAGATTAATCTTTATGTCATGAATATTTTTATATCTAGGGGACTATGAAAAGAAAATCAAACCTATAGAGCAATTTATAAGATTAAACTACTGCAATAAGGTGTCCATCTCAAAACTAAAAATTTTAAGAATACTTTCTTGCATATTAGTTAAACGATCAATAACATGAAACGTTTTAATTCATAGGGACTTATATATTAAAATGTCATAAAGGTAAGTCTTTTTCGACCAATTTTAAAGCGTAATGCAGATTTGGTTGTGCCAAGATTAAATTCTATACATAAAATAATTAAAGGTATAATAGATCAATTAAAATTTACATACAGATAGAAAAGCGGAAAACTAGTAGAGATAACACTTTTTATATCAAGTATTTACTTATTGTCTCCCCCCCTTCCCTCATAATATCTTGGTAAAATTTTGCCAAATGTTGCGGGACTCTCTGAATATTAAAATCCGCATTACCGGGCGGAGCGCCTGCTAATGACGGATAGGCAACATGAGAGGTGTGTTTGGATTGCCTACCCGGACCGTCAGGCGCTCCACGACGCCGTCGAGACACTATATTAAAATTGATGCTTTAACTGAATTGTGTTTCTTAGACATTCATTAACCTGAATATGCAATCTGTTTCCACATTTTTATATGTTAACTAACTAATACTTAATCCCATTTGCCCCCGAAAACAAGATTTGAATATGACTGAATTATACTACGGATATTTTTTTCTTTGGAAAAATATTTGTACATTAAAAAGCAAGACCGTTTAATTTATATAATTTTCACTTATGAAGTGATATTAGTTTTTGTTAGATATCTTTTTACTTTTTGGAAATGTGTACATTGCATTTGTTTTTTATGCGGCTTGGATTAAAATGTTAAGAAATACATTGTTCAGTGATCATAAATAATTTTTCGATCTAATTATACATTAATTGGTTGCATTTAGTAGCCTCGGTTGTTAAAAAGTTTTTCTATTCATTAAATAAAACTTTGATATTTTTATTTGCATTAACTGAAGTAAACCAACTCCATATTTCTCCATGATTAACTAAAAGGGGGTTTTCAGGATGAATTAATTTATTGTGAAATACTATATAATTTGTATTAATGATACTTATTTGTATTTTTTTTTTCAAAATATTATGTCTTAGAATAAACTATTATAATTTGATGTACTGTTCTTTTAATTGATTAAATTTTATTTTTATTCCATACTATTTTAAAATTTTGCTAACACAATATCTTCTACAGCACTTTTATGCTCCTATAGAATTTTTGAGAGAGTTACAAAAGTGATTGAATTAAATAAACAAACTTCTTATTTATCTTATTTTATCTTATCTTATCTTATACTCTAAAACATGCTCCGTTTGTCCGGGCAAACTGTTTTTTCGCTCCAAGGATTTTTGATTTTTTGATTGCATATGGGGATTGAATATGATTGAATATGGGGTTTGGCCACCAGAAATCGATTGGAGCTGGTCCCATGTCTGGGAAAAATCCGGTTTTCGCGCTAGAGCGCTTCAAAGTTTCCATGTTATTCTTATGGAGATTTTTAAATAGAACAAAAATCAGCTGATAACTGTAGATATAATCCAATGTGTTACATCTTTAACATTTAACTTTTAAGTGCAGCACCCTTCGGCTTGGCGAGTGAGCGAAGCGAACGAGCTGGCCTCAAAAACGGAAGAGGGCGAGTGAGGGGAGCGAACGAGCTTTGTGTGAGAACGAAAGTAATAATTTTACCGAGCTCAAGCTCGGTCCCCCTGGTACAGTTAACAAAAATAGACATACGCTAGTTTTGCGTTGTAATAAAAAGTATCGTTCATAACTGTTACCTTTGAGTTTCCGAGACTTGCTCCAATTATTACCGTAAGACTTGCTCTCACATGCTCGGCTTCGCCTCGCAAATGAAATTTGAGCGCATAAGTCTACTGGAAAATGCCACTTTCGGTACTTGTACTAAAATGACCTATCATATGCAATACATGGTGATGATTTTAGAAAAATTCACATATTTATTTATGTGGAAAGTTATGCAGTATTAAAAAAAGGAAAACGAAATATCGGCTTGCAGATAGGGATCTGAACGGCGCGGTGCATTGTGGTGTTATGATGTTATCGCCGCAGTGGCACCACCGCCGGGCCAATGCATGGTTGATTTGGTATAAAACTTTCAAATATAATTTATTCTAAGCAAATCCCATAATGTCAAAAATGGCTTTTTTAAAATAAAAAATAATTATTAGATTTCTTGCACTAACAATTTAAAATGTGTATTGAATCCCAAAAGCAAGAGCTTTTCGAAATGAATTAGGCCTAATTAGATCGAATTTTAGGTAATCAGGTGTTTAGGTAAAAGCTTTGGTAATTAGATAAAAATAAGGAGACAATCTTTTATAACGCGCATTTTACTTTTTGCGAGACATTTCACTAAGATCAAGATTGTGGTCCTGTTTGTTATTTTAAGATTTGGAATCATACGGTGTCATGAAACTACACACTTTTCCTTGACTTCAGAGGGAGGGATTCCGTGCCAAATTCGATTTCATATTTAAAAGATTGGAAGGACCTCTGAACTCTTAATTACCTCATGTCAGCAAATTTTCTTCCAGGTAGCAAAGACCACCATATTAAATGAAAAATGAAAAATATTAGGCATAAAAAATGTTGCCCCTGCAAACAGTGATTGTTTTATAGTATAAGGTAAACTGTATTAAAATGCTCATAACAGTTTTATGTAATAATAAAGATTTGTTTGAAGAGAACCGAAGATTAGAGATAAATAATGGAAACCGCCAGTTGTAAACAGAAATCTTGGGGTGTTGATCTTTTAAATCTTGCGTTATCTTCTGAACGCTACATCGAAATCAAGAACCTTGTGTAGGCTAATAACTCAAAATGTCGCCTTATATAAGCACGAAGCCAATTTTGTATGCGTATTATCTCTCCAAATCTTCCGTAAAGTGAATGCAATTTATTGTAAAACCTCACCATATTTTATGTCCGTTTCCTCCCAGTTTGTCGACTGTTTGAGCTCATTTTGAGAACTACTTGTAGATCAAGGATTATTCTTCTCACAGAGTAATAGGCTAATCATCTTTGTAATTTGATATGAACACAGAAATCCTGCTTTTTGCCCTAGTGTAAAAACGACTCCCTATTTATACAGGGATTTTCCCACAGTTTAAATACCAACATACCTATCAAAAAATTTATATTTAATTTATTTTAAGGTACACAAAATATGTCTACCTTAGTAGTGGGAAAAAGCCACTTCTAAACCGGAAGTGACGTCAGCTGCCAGGGCAGCTGCAGGGGTCAGATGGTGTCAGCTGCCAGGGCAGCTGCAGGGTGCAGATGGCGAGAGCATATGCCCTGAATTTGAAGTAGAATTGGGCATGAATTAAGAGTTAGTTGAAAAGTAAAATTCAACTGTGTTAACTAAACTCTAAAAGTTGAACAAAAATTAAGAGTAAGATCAAAACTGAAATTCAACAGTTATAACTGGGGGCCTGGAAAGTATGTCAAGGTCATCCAGAGTAAGTTTAAAAAAAGCCTACCCAACTACCACCAGAAATAGTTCAAAGTTGAACTAGTTGGTGATAGTGGGATAGGCTGAAGTAAATTTTGAATTTTATTTGTGAACATATAATTAATGTGCAACAGCAGAGTTTAAACAAGTTGAACTTTTGTGATGAACTACAGAGTTGTAAATGCAAACACCAACGACGATGAGAAGGTAAACGCAGAGTCCCCAGATGATGTATTTGAAAAGCTTGAACAAACGTAACATTTCGAGTTGGTTTTCCCGTTCCATTTCCAATCGTTTAATTTCCAATTTCAATTTATCCTCTTCTATTCTAGTTATGAAGGGAACTTCATCCATCATATCCATCATGATTTTGTAGTGTTTGAAATTTTAAAACAAGTGATGTTGATAGTTCAAAAGTTGAAGACGGAATGAGAAGTGAAAGCGAGAAATGTTAGTTAAATAAAGAAGTGGTGGGGGGAACGAAGAATTACAAAGAAGTGGTGGGGGAAATATTTTGCTGTTCATTATTACCATCAGTAGTGTCAGATGGTGCAGGAGTTAGATTTAGTAAACTGTCTTCGTCCGAACTTTCAATCTTATCACAAATAGGACAATCGTATGTTATTTCCAAATTCATTTTGATGGTTGTAAAATTATCTACAAGTTCTTGTAAAATATTAAAAATGTCTTGTAACTCTTCTTTAGAGTTTATTTCAAAACTAGAATTCATTCGGGCCAATGGAGAGTTGTTCATTATTGGAGAGTCGGTGATGGAATGAGGATCGGCGCATAGGGAGGGGGCTTATATAATGGTGACCTTGAGCAGGCGTCTAGGGAGGGGGGCTGTCTAGGGAGGGGGCTTTTATATAGGGAACCTTGAGCTTATGATTGAATAAAACGTTTAGTTCTTCTTCTCCATCTTTTAATTCAATTATTTGAACCGAAGTAGTTGTTTCATCTTCTTCACTTGATGAAGAAAACAATTCACCAGGATTTAAATATTGAACTACAATTCTGAACCATCTTATAGGATATTCGTCAATGACAGAAAGTAAGTTTTGAAACAATTCTTCCATCTCCTCCCTGTCAGTTATTATATGTTCAAATTTGATAAATTTGTTTTCCATGTTGTTAGTTAGAGTGTTGGAAGTGGAATGATTTAATATTATATAAAAATTAGGACTAGTGGTGGGGGAAATCTCAAGGTCATCCAAATGAAGTTTTAAAAAAGAGTGTAAAACTGAAATTACACATTTGATGGTTCTACAGGATCGGAATACCAATCTGATCTGTATTTACATCTTTTTATCATATGTGTACAAAAATCATCTTGATGAGAATTGGTGCGTTGACAATGAGCAAGATCTAGAGGGTGAAATTTGAAACATCTTTGAGGACAACATGTATGAAAATATCTTGATTTGTAAAATTTTAAAGTTCGCAATTCCGGTGGTGGTAGTTGTTTTGTTTTGCATTTGCAATAACAAGATCCGAAGAATTCACATTTAGTACAAGCTAACCCATCCACCATCATTGGTCCTAAATCTGTACACTGTTGTTCACAACAGTAACGAGGTTTGTACTTGTATTTTTGCTCTTCCATGTTGACGCTGCGGAGTCCAGTGAAAGAATAAGAGTGTATAGTGTTGAATAGTGAGTTTTATGTACTGTGAAAAGTGGTGGGGGTAATTTCAAGGTCATCCAAATGGAGTTTTAAAAAATTATACCTTACAAGTGTAAGGATTATTAAAATTTAGGAAGTTTGTTTCTCTTTGTTTTCTTCAGACTTTTTCTCTCTCTCCGCCTTAGCCATAGCAACAAGTTCTTCTGTTGATAATGGATGTACTTCAGGAAATTTTGAAATTAATTTAGCTTGATATCCTTCTTTAGTTAATACATCTAAATCTTGGGTCATTTGTTCAATGGTGTTGTAGTCTTTTCCATAGATTTTTCCATCAAGTTGAATCATCATTCTGTACAACATTTTCTTAAATAGGTCTTGTCGTGGTGAGAGCTGAGAAGCAAATGATTATTTATACAAGTATCACATCCTTTTTATTAACTCATATTGATCATGTGATTCTTTAGTTGTAGTTTTGTCTGTCAAAAGTTATTCAACATTGGTAATACTTTTGGAACTTGATGTTATGTTGACCAGTTGGCGATGAAGAAGTTGTAGGTTGTGTAGAAATAAATATTTCATCATCGCAATATTTTGTTTTAGTGAACATTCTTGTATTAGTAGCACTAACATCAACAGTTAAGTGATAACCACCGGTAAGTAAAACTCGCATTTCGTTGGTTAAATCTTCGAGTTGTTCAAAAGTTGTTATGGTGTTAGTATCGTAAGATGCACACTTGACCTTTAGGGACATGTTGCAGTTTTATATTCAGGGATTAAGAGCGAGATGTGTACGGTATGAAAGGTAGCAGTAGACTGATGAATTTTGCAAGTACATTTCCCCTTTTATAATTATACAAAATTGGGTCAAGGTCATCCTGTGGAATTTTTAAAAAAAGCAACATATTGTAATGTACAAAGACATTACAATAATGGATTATTCACCAATTGTTATTTTAAATCATGGAAACAAAATGGTTACTTTCAGTGAAACTACTTGGGAATCTCTCATGAAACATTTACATCTTTTGGAGTGCTATTTAAGTAACAACACATTTGGAAGAAGAACAAGATTAAGTTTATTGGAATCAAATATTGAAGTTGATATAGTAAAACATCGTGGAGGACAAATTGTTCGCTTCAGAGATTTAACTACACATAATGTTAAATTATATTTCACTAAAGAAGAATTTTACACTTTAAGTTGTACTACCGGTCCCGTCACCAGATATTTGAAACAACTAATATTTTCAAGTGCAATAATTAAAGACTATCTAATTGATACATTGGACAAAAAACCTTTTGTTCCAATTTTATACGGTCCCGTGGATACTTCAATCTTTAATAGAATACCTCAAGAAGTTGAAATGTGGAGACAATTAAACAACTATCACACCAATTTTAATATTGATGAAGTGGCACAAGAAGTGAAAGAAGAAGAACAATCCTGTCTGTTATAAACATCGGCTCATTCAATTTTTAAGTCAGTTGTTAGTAAGACTTCATCATGAATAAACGGGTTTCGTTTTCTAATGCGCCACATATAATGGAAGTTAAAAGAGGTATAATTGAATTTCAAGCTTTCCGAGGAAATGATGGTAATTTTATTATTAAAGAATTAGTAATCTTGGACATGAACACATCAGTAGTTTATCATTATTTGTTCAAACCTCCAGTACCATTTAATAGACTAACAACTAAAGCGAAAGTTACAAACAAATGGTTGAACAAACATTTTCACAACTTAAGATGGGATGAAGGTTTCATTAATTATAACATGATGCCGCACATTATGAATCATTATTGCAAAGAGTTTAAAATTATCTACACAAGGGGATTGGAAAAAGCAAATTGGATACAATCATTTACAAGCAACGAAGTGATTAATGCAATAATTGATAAAGATTTCCAATGCTACTTCAACGAACTTTGTATTTCATCAAAAAGTTTTAAACATCGAAGGTCGCAGTGCGCTTTAAAGAATGCCTACCGCTTGAATAATTTCCTTCAACAAACTGGTGGGGGTAGTGTCAGTGGTGGGGGTAGTGTCGATTATAAAAGTGAGAGCGCTACCATGACACAGCATGAGTATTACTCAAACCTCCGAAGAGACAACATCTCCGACGGACATTCTTATTAACAAGAAGATTAACAACAACATCAATATGGCATCACAGAACTTACTTCAAAGTTTAGTTGATCAGTTCAACGCTCATTCTAAATCATCAATTCTACCTACAAAGAAATGTTCTGAACTAAAAGAAGAAAAACACTACATCATTCATACTATTAAGAAAATGGAAACTTCAGTAGGTGATGCTATAAATTGCACTTTGAGCGAGGCACCTTATACAATTGGTGATGAAGCAAAATTTCAGATCTTCTTACCAAAGCGCTTCGTACAACTACTTCAAAATGAAGATCTTCGTATAATTCAACCCGGCGCACTCTATTTGGTATCACATGGACCCAGTGGAAACAACTCTACTGAACTTACAATTCATGTAACACCTACTACTGATTAATTTGTACATAACATTGTAAATATTTCTTTGTATTTGTTTTTTCAATAAATATGATATAAAACAAAAAAAAAATAAAAATAAAAAAAAGCAACATATTGTAATGTCTTTGTACATTACAATATGTTGCTTTTTTTTATTTTTATTTTTTTGTTTTGTTTTATATCATATTTATTGAAAAAACAAATACAAAGAAATATTTACAATGTTATGTACAAATTAATCAGTAGTAGGTGTTACATGAATTGTAAGTTCAGTAGAGTTGTTTCCACTGGGTCCATGTGATACCAAATAGAGTGCGCCGGGTTGAATTATACGAAGATCTTCATTTTGAAGTAGTTGTACGAAGCGCTTTGGTAAGAAGATCTGAAATTTTGCTTCATCACCAATTGTATAAGGTGCCTCGCTCAAAGTGCAATTTATAGCATCACCTACTGAAGTTTCCATTTTCTTAATAGTATGAATGATGTAGTGTTTTTCTTCTTTTAGTTCAGAACATTTCTTTGTAGGTAGAATTGATGATTTAGAATGAGCGTTGAACTGATCAACTAAACTTTGAAGTAAGTTCTGTGATGCCATATTGATGTTGTTGTTAATCTTCTTGTTAATAAGAATGTCCGTCGGAGATGTTGTCTCTTCGGAGGTTTGAGTAATACTCATGCTGTGTCATGGTAGCGCTCTCACTTTTATAATCGACACTACCCCCACCACTGACACTACCCCCACCAGTTTGTTGAAGGAAATTATTCAAGCGGTAGGCATTCTTTAAAGCGCACTGCGACCTTCGATGTTTAAAACTTTTTGATGAAATACAAAGTTCGTTGAAGTAGCATTGGAAATCTTTATCAATTATTGCATTAATCACTTCGTTGCTTGTAAATGATTGTATCCAATTTGCTTTTTCCAATCCCCTTGTGTAGATAATTTTAAACTCTTTGCAATAATGATTCATAATGTGCGGCATCATGTTATAATTAATGAAACCTTCATCCCATCTTAAGTTGTGAAAATGTTTGTTCAACCATTTGTTTGTAACTTTCGCTTTAGTTGTTAGTCTATTAAATGGTACTGGAGGTTTGAACAAATAATGATAAACTACTGATGTGTTCATGTCCAAGATTACTAATTCTTTAATAATAAAATTACCATCATTTCCTCGGAAAGCTTGAAATTCAATTATACCTCTTTTAACTTCCATTATATGTGGCGCATTAGAAAACGAAACCCGTTTATTCATGATGAAGTCTTACTAACAACTGACTTAAAAATTGAATGAGCCGATGTTTATAACAGACAGGATTGTTCTTCTTCTTTCACTTCTTGTGCCACTTCATCAATATTAAAATTGGTGTGATAGTTGTTTAATTGTCTCCACATTTCAACTTCTTGAGGTATTCTATTAAAGATTGAAGTATCCACGGGACCGTATAAAATTGGAACAAAAGGTTTTTTGTCCAATGTATCAATTAGATAGTCTTTAATTATTGCACTTGAAAATATTAGTTGTTTCAAATATCTGGTGACGGGACCGGTAGTACAACTTAAAGTGTAAAATTCTTCTTTAGTGAAATATAATTTAACATTATGTGTAGTTAAATCTCTGAAGCGAACAATTTGTCCTCCACGATGTTTTACTATATCAACTTCAATATTTGATTCCAATAAACTTAATCTTGTTCTTCTTCCAAATGTGTTGTTACTTAAATAGCACTCCAAAAGATGTAAATGTTTCATGAGAGATTCCCAAGTAGTTTCACTGAAAGTAACCATTTTGTTTCCATGATTTAAAATAACAATTGGTGAATAATCCATTGATTTTAAAATTCCAACTGATATACTTTTTGTCATGCATGAAGAAATTGGGTAGATAATCCGAAGAAATACTTCTGTTAAAATATTGGTTGTAATGTTAACTTCAACCTTCTTCCTTTTTACTTCTTTTTCAGCTTTTTCTTCTTCTCTCTTCTTATGTTTGTTGAATTTTAGGAACTCGTCCATTTCTCGTTCAACTTGTTTTTCTATATCTGAACTATTATCATCCATTAGAGGTGTATTTTCTTCTCCGTTAGTAGAATTCATCTTGCGAATGATGTTTCCCATACGACGGTTGAAGATAGAATGAAGTTTCTACTAATTATTTTCTCGCTTTTATATTTTTCGTAAATCCTTGAAATTTATACAATTACATAATTGTTTGTTTTCAACTTGTCTTTCACAAATGAAATTCTAACCTCAAAAATTAAAGCAGATAATTCTAACCTCAAAAATTTGCAGTTGTTGTACAATTCTTCTTAAAGTACATTCTTCACAATTCCGGTCAGCGGTGTGTAAGTAACTATTTTATCATGTAGAATTAGACAGTATGCCGAAGTTCCATCCGCTACTGGTTCTTCAAATTCCATTTCAATTTTTATATCCACACTTGATGATTTTACCGATTCATTTTGTTTTGAACAATCGATTACAATTATTGGAGCCTTGGAATAATACTGGTCAGGTGATAATAGTGGTGTATTAGTCTTTCCATAATATGATGATTGAAATCTTGCATACATATCGTATAAAATGGAAAAACGTTTTTTGCTGAACATGACATTCAAATTGTCATAGGGAAAGAATTGAGAGTTTAGAAAAACTTTACAATTCTTTATTTTACAGTGATCAAATTGACCAGCATTTGCAGTGATAACATCTTTTCGCTTAGTTTGTAAACCGAGTATTATGTACCTTGCTCGTTCCAAGTAAGTTGATGTCTTGACGGTCCATGTTTGTCGTTCTGTCTGAGGTAGTGTAGGGTATTCATGAAATTCCCAACTTCGGAATGGCATCACAATATCACGGTCAGATTTCAACTTTCTCAATAATAGGATTCTATGTTCATCAGCCAATCTTACATGAGGTACTCTCCAAACAACTTTATCCAACTGTAGTTGCCATTCCAGTTTATCTTCCGTAGTTGCAGGGTCTGCAAGTATCAAGTCCTTATTAGTTGAAGATCTGAGTAATACTAATTCTTGTTTGACATTTATTATTACCCGTTTGTAATCTTCAGCGAATCCCAAAAGCAATCGTAAAGGTACATGAAAATCAAAGTGACCGTTGGAAGCTGGTGTTATAGTGTCTTTATCGGGGGCAACCCATCCGGCAGTGACTATTGAATTCTTCTCATGCGGTGTTAATGATGTTAATCCTTTCAATGTAGTTGTTAAACCAACCTTTTTTGTTGAATCAACCGTCACCCCTGATATTTCATATCTTATTTCATCAAAAAGATATGCCATCGGGTTATTTATAAAAGGAACTGTTGAAGCAGTTTTTCCATCCAATTTTAATACCCGTCCTTCGATGTACAAGTAACTTTCACACGGTAAAGTGTAAATATCTTGTTGTTGAATGGGGATCCTTATTTCATCGTTATTGTTTAATTTTGATGAAGTGTAAGGGTTGTGCGTGTGATATTCCTTCTCCCATAGTGTTTCGTCGAACGTTGGTCCTTGAGATATATCCAGGATATCCATCGCTGTTAAGTTTCAATCCAATCTTCTGTAGAAAACGAATGTTTTCCGATGTTAACTCTTCCAATGTCGAGGAGCTACTGAGCTCCCGACTCTTCCATTGTGGTTTAAATGATAATCCCATGTTGACTTTTATGTTGCTGCTCTGATGTGTATCCGTATAGTAATTGTTTCTCCTCTAAAGTCAACACTATGACCGTCTTGATCCAATATGTTCAGTACGATGTCTGAAATGAAACTGGTGTTTAACGGTAGGTATATCAAGTTTTGTGGCTTCTCAACAATTTTAAAACCGGGAGCCACTGTTGGATAAAATGTATGTAAAATATGTTGATTAACTCCATCTCTATACGATCCGTGTATAATATTGCACGTGACATCAATACTATTTACTTTCAATATTGTTACAGTTGAATCACCTGAATGAGTAGTTCCAGGAGTTAAGATTTTCTTTTTTATATCTGTAAATCCAAGTAAACTGCCAATCGACTGTTCCAAGCTGACATCAATATAATATTTCGAAGTTATTTCTGCTTTTAAAGTATTATTGTTTCCTTTAACGGTGATATTGTCTTCTCCGAGTTGTTTCTGTAATAATTGGTTTATGTCATCAATTTCATATGCTCCAGTAGGAAATGTAATTATTTTCAATTCTGAGTATTTTCCTGCAGCATCCTTAGTTTCATAATAATGTAGTAAATTGTTTTTTCCTTCTGTAACATTAGGAATTGAATTGTAGGTAGTCAAATCAAGTAATGCCGCTTCCCATAATCTTTCCTTGGATAGACGCAATGCTGGGAACAGCGTACTTTTCAATGTGGATGAATTTCCACTCAGTGACACTGTATACGATGACATCTTAAAGCTGACTGACACTCTTCGCTAGAAACTCCAAACATAAATGCCCACATATTTCAGTATTGTTAGGTTGTTCTCTTTTGTAATTGTAAAAAATGTTTTTGGAGTTTCGAAAATAATGTTGCAGTTCTTTTGGCGGTGGTAGATTGCCAAAACTGTCAAAGTAGTAAATGGTTTGTCCGAGTTTTTTATAGCATACCCAATGAGTGCCTGGACCATAGGTGGAATCCAAATTTACTATTCCAGTTTCATTTTTCCATATTTTAGTTGGTAATGCATCTTTCATAAAAACTCCTCGAAAGAATGGTATTTTCAAACATTTCACATAATCATTTAACTGATGATTTGTTAAGGCTTTATTTGGAATTATCAATTGACTCTTCTTATTTAGTACACACGGTATGGTCTTAGGTATAAACCTGCTCCGTTTTTTACCATTTGCCAAACAGAAGTCTTCTTTACATTTGCCTTATGAGTTCTACGACGTCCTTTTTTAATGTTTCCACCTCTTTTGGGAGCGCCTTTCTTTGCAGGTCTTCCTCTGCGACGTTTTCCACCACCTAACTTTGCTTTCGTCTTCATGGCTGTAGTTACTGCCCAAGCCGATGCTTTTTCTGCAATACTTGCGTCACTTGATTTTACTCTTTGCCAAGCTTTTTCCGCTAGAATTTTATCTGCTATTGATCTATTTGTTGAATCTTTATACTTTGAATATGCTATATCGTGTTCCTTGCAAGCTTGATCTAATTTATTAATTCCAGGATCTCCTCTTGCTAAACGCTTTGCCAACTTAGTTCCAGGTCCACAATATTGATAACCTCCGGGCAGATGTAATTCGTATGGTAAAGCGTCTATCGTTCGATTTACAACAGCACCAACTGGAATCCGTCTAAGCAGGGATAATGCAGCTGATGTTATACCACGTCCTCTCTTGCCGCTGTCTTGACGATGACTGAGCGATACGGTCTTCATTATGTTGTCTTATATAACTGGCGTGTTTACTCCACGAGATACTTTACACAAATAAATAACTTGTGCAAAATCTTTTATATTTAAAGACTTAGTTATTCAAATTAATTATATACTGATTTATAATTCTATTTTTAATCCAAGCTTCTCGTTCATCGGGTTGAATCATCACATGACTCGTTGTACTAGCTATATGATTGTGGGTATCAATAAGTAAATTGCCCACTATTCTTATTAAACAATCTAAATTTACAGCATCTTTTGGATGTTGAGGATCATGTAATTGCATAATACGTTTATCATTACATGTGTAAGCTGTTGAATCACTTTTTGATGTTTTTATGACTTGTCCAATAGTAGCAGCATCATTTGAATCTTCACCTGGTAAAATATTAATTATTTTCTTCATCTTTGCATCATATTGGGTCCCAAAGTGTTTATCCCAAGTTATTGTTTGTTTCATTGTAACACAATCATTTTCTTCGTAACCAGGATAAATATCTTTTATTCTTCTATTACGACCATTGTATGTACCTAATGTACCACCACTCGCAATTAATGTTTGCACCATTAGAGGTACATCTGTATCTTTTATACCAAATCTTCCATTTGTTATTGTTTTATGTCCTGCATCCCATTCATCATTATTTCCTTGCATTAAATTAAACTTTTCATTTCCATGTATAAATTTATCTCCCCGCTTTAACACGGCATCTTCATGTTTTACAAAATTGGATGTTTCCTTTTTTAATTCTTTAGATAATTGTTCCATAGTAACAGCATCTTTTGGTTGAGAACCGAACTTTACATTTGACAACACTTTCCCATGACAATCGATTTCATCACCATCTTGTAAAATACAGTTGTCCTTGATGTATTTTAGGTTTACAGCATCACCGTCTTCCTTTGGGTATCAAATGTCATTTATAATAAATTTATAAAAAGAAAATCCATGTTCAGTTTTTTCCGGTATTATAGAATGTAAATATTCTTTATTAACTGAATCTTTATCATTTTTGGGATTTCCCACGTTGGTTATTCTATAATTTCCAGCATTATACGTTTGTCCATCTTTTAAGTTATTACCCCATTGCAATTTTAAAGTATTTAAAAGTTCAGATGATAAGTACTCTTTAGTAATTGCATCAGAACCTTCAGTTGGTTTACCAACATTAATTAATCTATGTGATTTAACATCGTAAGTATTCTTATGTAATTTTAATGATGTTGAAGTAGCTTCTTTTACTGTCTTCAAATTTGCTCCATCAGTATCTTCTTCTGGATCTTTAACTAGTTTTAAACGTTTATTACTTATGCTATAGTCACCTTCAGGTGTTTGCGGTAATCCACTTCTTTTTCTGTCTTCTCCAACTTGCACTCCTAAAGCGGAGTACCGTCCGAACTTGTCGACGCTCATGTTAGAACTGATACGTCTTATGCTTGCACCTCTTTTATATCCACGGACAATTATACGACTATACCGCGATTCCTAAGTTCATCAACTAGAGCCACCCATTCATTATTCAAACCTGTATGACCGGCTTCCATGGCTTCATGCAATAGTCTCATTCTATCAACCAATTTATTGATATCGTTGTAGTAAATCACATTTGTATTGTATAGATTTTTCATCAATCCTTTACCAGATGTTGAAGTATCTCCTTTACTCTTTTTACCATGTTGTTCAAGAAGTGATAAATCCATAAGTGATAAAGATTTTCTTTTCAGTGGTTGTCTTACCGCTGGTGCAGTACGTAATGTTGGCAATTTTCGTGGAGGAAACAACTTTTTTATAACGATGTTAAATTTTGTTGCACGTGAACGATTAATCATTCCATCCTTTAAGTAGTTTCTTTTATGAGCGTTAGTATTTTGTAGAATCTCCTTAAAAACACTTAAATCTTTGGATGAATATCTTAGTGGTATGTTTTTAAAAATTAATTCATATAATCCTTTTGTTCCTTTATATCTATGCTCACCAATAATGATGTAATCGTCTTGTGTTATTTCAAGCTTTGAATCGCCAATCTTCAATTCATTCCCATCAATTCTTGCTCCGTATACGTGTGATCTACTCAAATTCGGGTTTGATTTCATGTCATGTAGCATTTTCATTATATATTTTCTTCCAAGAGGTCCATGTTGTAATATATCGCTACTCAATTGAGTTAAATTTGGAATAGATTGTTCAGCTTCAGGTATTGGCTGTTCTTCTTCCTTTTCAACAATTGGTTCTTCTTCTTTTGTTTCTTCTTGCTCACTAGCACTTGTATATGAATCATCATCTTCTTCTTTTTTTAATGCTTGTACTTCTTGTTTAGAAACTGGTAGTAAAACATCTCCTTCATAACGAGGTTTACCAATAGTTTCTGATATCTGTTTTAAAGGTTCCGTAATAGGTTTAAATGTAGTCTCTAGAAATTCTTCTCTTTCACTTAAACCCATCCTCAATGCACGATTCTTCATCCTAATAGAATCACTGAGTGATTTTATTTCTTTCAATAGTTTTTCTTGATTCACCATGTTTACACTGTGAAGTTCAACGTGTAACTAGATGTAGCATCGGTAGTTCAACGCATAAATACAAATTTATCCAACCCTATACGATATCTACCATTTTTAATATCTTCTTCCTTCATAATAACGAGAAAGCTATATTTCTCATTCCATGCTTTGCCACACATCTCTTTAAATTTTTCAAATGGCATATCCGCATTTACATGATCATTATATATATGCTTTAAATTTGTTTCATCTTGCTTGAAGATGATCAACATATTTGCATTGTCTCTTATAAGTTGTTTTGGAATTTTACTGTATGTTTGACCAATATAAATGCTATCAATATTATGATGTCTTCCCATAGCAAAATAATTCCTTATTGTGTCATGATTTTCACAAGAAACATCGTCAAATATAAAAATAGAAAATGGTTTTGCTTCATTTGGTTGCATAATTGTTTCACTGGCATTAAACTTGTAAAAATTCACTTCAGGTACACTTGCAAGTACTTTATCCAATAATTGATATTTTGGTTGTTGCAATGATTTTGAAAAAATGTATATATTATTAAAACGCAATCCTTTAGGATTAGTTATAAGGTTAAAAACAACATTAGTTTTTCCACAATTTGAAGGACCAGTTATTAGACATCTTATCGTATTTGGTAGTAATTCACCATGTTTTCCATGATTTAACTTATCATTGTCAACTGTCAATTCATCAATGTTATTGATATTAAATCGGTCTTTTTGTTGTACAATCTCCATCTTGTATAAAGGTTAAACACACAATGAGCTATTAAACAACTATACTAAGTCTTTTGAAGGAATCCAAGAGTCTTCACTTTTATCAAACCCTAACCACCGGACTTTAACCATATCCTTTTTCCTTTGTAAAATCTTCTCGACAAGATATACATCACCGACTGTTGATTTCAACAATTCGTGTCCGTAAAATCCACCTTGAAGTAATTCACCCTTGTTACCCTTTAATAAATAGGTTTCAGGTATAGTTGGTTGCACTTTATAAATTGTAAATACTTCATTAGTCCAATTTGGTAGATATCTTTTACTAAATACACCTTTGTATTTGCTTATACGAACTTTATCGTTGACCTTGAACTTCTTTGGTTGCAATTTTTCCAATTTCGGTGTTGTATTATTTTTAATGCGTTGTAATACAATTTTGGCATTAGCACTATTTACCTGGATAGGTTTCATTCCAATGGTACGATGATATTTGTTGTTATACTCTTTTATAAGTTGTGGTAATATGTCATACCACACGTATGATCCTCTTTTTGAAAATTGTTTATACATCGCACCTTTTAATGTTCTATTGAATCTTTCAATTATTGAAGCTTTAACTTCAGAATTTGTAGAATAATGATTTATTTGATATTTCTTCATCAAAGCTCCAAAGTCTTTATTAAAATATTCTTTTCCATCATCGGTCTGTAGATGTTTAATTTTAAATGTATTTCTTTGTATTGTGGTTTCCATAGCTTTTGTAACACTTTTACCAGTCTTATCCTTCATTGGTAAAGCGTCAGCTATTTTAGTAAAACAGTCTATAATTGTTAAAATATATTTAAATCCTTTATTTAATTTACTGTGCGGTATCATTTCAATGAGATCAGCTTGATAAAGATCATTCATTCCTTTAATGATTGTACTTCTTCTTGGAAATCTTCTTCTTGCTGGTTTATGTAGTTCATTTACAATCTTGTCCTTCACACTTTCCATCTTCATATGTTGCTTGTACACTGCATGTAAAAATACTGATCCATAGAATAGTTTATTCTCATTTATATAGTTTGAATATAGGTCAAGGCCATTTCATATTAGTGTAAAAAAGAGGGAACATGGCATTGGGCTTGCCATGTCCCCTCTTCTTTACGGAAAGGAAAAAGGAAGAAGGTAGAGGACGAAGAATAGGTTTACTGGTCGATAGGGTTTAGAGAGTAGTGGCCGAATGGTAAAGTATTAATTTTATCTTCTAAAATATGGCGCTTGTCATCTTTGTAGCTTAATGCCCACTTTGTTTGTTTGACACTAAAAAGTTGATGATTATAACTTCTAATAGTGTTGAACGTTGCAGTTGTTTCAACATTTTCAAACAAACATCTTTTATAATGTTCAAACTGTACATTCTTCTTCAGGAAAGAAGTTTTTATTCCTTTGGCCTTCTTCGTGACTTGATGTTCGTTCCTCTCGTTTATGTACAGTTGAAATGAATACAGTTTGGACATTAATGCTACAATTTCCATCATCGGCACACCATTTGTTTCATCTTTAAATTTTCCCAATACTTTCTTATTTCTGTCATAGTCGTAATTTGGATGATCCTTAGGATAATCGGAAAAGTCGAAATCATCTTTATATATAAAGGTGCGTAGATCTTCATACATGTCATTTGTTTTAATCCAGTAAATTAGTGCATCCGTGTCCATATATGCAATACCAATGTTCTCTCTTCCATAATAGTTAACCATCTTCTTATAATGAAACTCGTACATATGTGTTTTTGATATATCCAAGATTGACATTCCAAGATACAAAGGACGATCCATTGTAACTGACTTCTTGTTCATGGAAATAACAACTAGATTTTCATTAATAATTATAGATGAACCAAAGTTTGGTTGTTGCACCAATTTCTGTAATTTTACTGGATCAGTTACCAATTTGATATCCTTATGTTTCCTTTTGTTTTCCAAAGTCTTGCCAAATATTGCGTTATTCATTAATTTGAAAAAATCTTTTTGAAAACTTGATGTAGCGGTGGCTCTTCTTCTTGTGTTGTTGTCGATGTAAGGTTTTAACCAACAAGATTGAGAAAATTGTAGTACTCGATTAATTTTTGTAATTCTCAATCCTAAGTCTAAAGCTTGTTGTATCATCCAGTAGTGTCCAACATATCGAGACTTGTCTGTTAAAGTCATCATTAATTTTGGCCATCTTCCAGTAGGGGAAATTTCAGTCTTAGGAAGAAGTGGTAAATCATAATGTTGATCATGAAGATGTTCAGGATATTCAAAATTAACATCAAAAATGTAACCAGTTTCACCATGCTTCGGTATATCCATTATGTTTCCAATCGATTCTGGATCTATCCATTTAAAATTATCATATGGAAGGGGATTCGACATTGCCCATCCGTATAAGTTATTTGCATCAAAATAACCCAGGAATGTTGTTGGTTTTGATGCATCATAATCGGGCAGATACTTGTTGTTCGCCTTGAAATGTCGTGTAAAGCTTTGCGTTAATCCCCCTCGAACTCCTGACTCTAACATCATAACCATATCTATATCAGTAAGAAGTTGTATTTTACAATTTGTTTCTTTCAACATAGCTTGCCATGCTAATCCAGGTGAAGTGTACGAATGAAGAGGGTCCAATCCATATGCTGCAAAACATGTATTTCTAAATTCTTCCATTATATCACATAGTAAAGTTACATCCAATTTAACATAAAAATCTGAATATTCTCCCAATGTTCTAAATCCTAAATCGTTCCATACTTTACATGCATGATCATAGTCCTCTTGAGATATGTCCATGTCATAAAGTTTACTTTTGAATTCTTCTTTAGCCGGAAGTGATGTTTCATTAAATCTTTCTAAACTGTCTATGTAATCATATGGAAACACACCTTTCCGAAGTACCAAATCCAGTTTGTTGTTATTTACAATCTTCTTTGTTTCGATGAAATCTTGTTTCCTTAAATTTTCTGAAAGTTTGGACAAACTCGACGGCATAAATCTGTAGGAGTCCAAGAATCTTAGTTTCATGTTTCCAACTTCTTTGGAAAAACTTATGAACTTCTCTGAAGTTTCAGCTAACACATCGATTTTACCGTCGTCTCTTCCTAGTTCAGGTATTATAAAATGAGCATCGTACCCACTGAGGTTATGCAGAACCACAGGAATAAATAGTGGTAAACGATAGCTTAAGTTGCATTTATTACAAGCAGCACCTCTGTAATAACCTGTGAGGTGATCGTGATCTTTAACTTTATAATTCTCAATAGTAAAATCATTTTTGCATAAGAAACATCGAGTTGCATTTTCATGTTGAATTTCTTCTTCTTCCTCCATCGGTTTCATTGGTACAATATTTGTATATAATCTTTGTGCATTTCCAGCTATTGAATATAAGTGATCAAGAAATATTTTTTCTACATTTTCACCACGATATACTAGAGGTTCTGAAGTTAATCCATATCTGTTTAAATGTTCTTCTGATAATGTTGATTTAACCATTAAACAAAAACTGTTTGGTTTGTGCATTTGATACTTGACACTTTTTCTAGCTTCACAATTTTCATCTTCAACAGGAACAAGTGTTGATTCAAAGTCCGCATACACAACTAGAGGAATACGGTACTGATGATGAACCTTTTCAAATGTAACAAATGCTCTGCTTTCCGAAGGTAAAATAATCTTTGCTTCATAATTATTGTTACATAATCTTTTGTGCTCTTGTAACCATTCTCTTGAGTGTAGCCCATCTCGTTTAAAATTGAAACATCTCTTGCAAATTAACTTTCTGTGTCGATCTTTAGAAAGCTGCTTATTAACAAGACGATCAAATTGCTTTATGTACACATAGTGAGACACATCTCCTCGCGTTAGTAGTAGTAAATCCGTATGATCTGGTAGCTCTTCTTTTGCAATACGTAAAGGATACACTTTGTTTGAACTATCTAATGCAAAAACATTGATAGACGTACCAGGATTTTTCTTCTCAAATTTTGATATATCTTTCAGTGATACAGGATAAGTGATTCCTTGAAAATTGTATCTAAATCTTTGATTTTCATATTCTTGGTTAGGTCTATTCACATGAAGTGGTGGTACAAATTTAGCTGTCATTGCATAACGAAAACATTCATTGTCTTCATTTTTAACATTAACACAAGATTTTGTATTTTCAATTCTTTTTGGTAAAGGAATGTAACTAGATCCCATTAGTCCATATCCATGTTTGTGAACTCTTATATCTAATACTTCAATACTTGTAAGACTCCATCCGGATCCTCTTCCTTCGTGTTCCTGAATTTTTGTTAATATTTCTTCTATACAATTTTCTATTATTGAATCAATGTTTGAACTTTCCATAATGGTTCGGTTTTTTGTTATGAATCCTCTTGGTGATAATTCTTCTTGTACATTTATAAACATAGCTTCTAGTAGTAAACCAAATTTAAGAAAGTTTAATCTTTTCAATTCTTCTTTTAAAATTTTACTTACGATTGGTTTTGCTTCTCTAATAAATTCTTCTAGCTTCAAGTTTTCATTTTGAATCTTATGATGCATTACTACTTTACCGGGTAATGCAAATACTTGTAGATTCGGTAAAGTAGTTGAAGATGTTGCTGTTATTTCATCTTGTTCTTCTTGTTGTTCTTGTTCTTGTTCTTGTTCTTGTTCTTCTTGTTGTTCTTGTTCTTGTTGTTCTTGTTTTTCTTCTGGGTTGTTGTGAATTAGTTCTTTATGACAGTCTAATAGAATTTCATCGTGAAACGATTCCGAACATTTATCGCAACGATACATGTTGAGATGTTTACTCTTCGAAATTTTGCCAAGAAATGAAATGGGCTCTCGCGTTCCTCCTTTTATAACGGTCCCCCCACCACTATTTCATCTTCTTCACTATACAAGGAAATCAAACTTTTTAAATAAAAATATTAACCTTCTACAAACTAATTGTTCATTCGTGTTCTTTATTCCCATTGGAGTTTTAGTATATACTTCTTTATATTCAAGCTTTAACTAACTTTCCCCCACCCAACTAATTTTAGTTACTTTTAAAACCAAACACCTGCCCTCCAAACATCTATTAGGACAGATGTTATGGGACAGATGTTGAAAGAACAAATGTTAGGGTGGAAATGGCTAGAGCACAGGCACTTGGTTGAACTAAATTTGCACATAAATTAACTAGAGTTGAATTAAAAATTCGCATAAATTAAAAGTTAGTTCAAAACTAAAATTCGACAGTGTTAAGAAACTCTAACATTTGAACAAGAATAAACATTAGTTCAAAACTGAAATTCAACAGTGTTAACCAAATTCTAACAGTCAAACAAATAGGTCAAGGTAATCCAATTTAACGCGAGAACGAGGAATAGAGCACTAAGTGGCATGTTAGTCCATTACCACAAAGTGATCTATTCCTCGCTCTCTATTCTACATCTACTTTTTTCAGTTTACTTATTTATATTAAAATGTTCAAATTTTACTATGTAGAATGTCCATTCTTTCTCTTCAACTCTTCGATTGTTTTTAGCAATTGTAACAAATATTCGTTAGTTTTCACCAAAGTCTTTAGTTTGCTACATCCAATTTCAATGGAAGGTATTATAAGTTGTAATTTTATAAGTTCAATCTTTTCTTTCTTGCGAATTTCTTTCTTTATTATATTATTCCTTATTTTTGCTGAAGATTTAAACTCCATGTTGTTTCTGCTAAAGCCACAATAATAATAAAAGTCTCTTGAAACAACCTGCATTTATACACATTCCCCCACCACTTTATAATCCCCACTCCGTTCCCCTTCTTCTTTATATGTGGAAGGAAGTATTATAATTAGATTCCTAATATTTCTTTTCCTTCTTCACTACGTGGGGGAAGGGTAATTTGTTATTACACTAGTTGTGCAAGAAAATAGCCGCCAGTGTCCACACCTTGTTCGTAGCACTCCATCATAGATTGTGCCCACTGCAACATGCGGTCTCTGTCATTTGGTGTGACAAGGAAAGAATGACTATCACCATACAATATAAAAGAGTCAATTCGTACATAACATCCTGAGTCCAACCATTTATTAGCTTCAGCCATAAACTTTTCTATTGTATCAAATGGAAATTGTGGATCAATTGCTATGACTTTACGTTCTTCACTAAGTTCAACAGTATAATCATCATCGTCCTCATCATCTTCACTTTCACTGTCGTTACTTAAAGTGTCTTCAGATTGTTCAAAAACATCAGAAATTTCAGAAAAATTAAAATTTTCATTCAGATGAGGAGGCATTTTGAAGCAAGAAATATTATAAACAGCAGAGACGAAACGACAAGAGCGGCGTGTAGAAGAAAAATGAAGGGGTGACCAACGCTCGCTCCGCTTTTATAATAGTATGCAAATGAGGGGTAGGTGCTGACCATGACCAGTCATCGACCCAAAGGAGTGAGGGAAGTACTTTTCTTACTACTTGGATGGAAGTAGGTTAGTAGGTCACGAGACTTAGAGTGTTAAAAAATAATGGGGGAGAAACACAACGCTATAACGCGTTGTGTTTCTCCCCCAGTATTTTTTAAGCAATAATTTGGAATAAGCTATGTGAATTTACTTGCTACGCCCCCACCTTGTAATACCATCCAGTTTGTGTCTGAGGAGATAGTCTTTAGAGTCTAACTCATAAACGGATTTCTCTTTGCGCAAGGATTCAATCACTTTAATATTATATCTTACGCCGTTACAAGTTGCCAAAATGTGTTCGTTGTCAATAACACTTTCAAAAAAATAGACACAACCTCTCTTAAGCCTATTTCCTTTCACACCAATAATTTTGGATTGGTATTCAACAGTGGGGGTTTCTGTCACTTGTAGTTCAGAAATGTGTTTTACGACATGTACACGGCAAAAACTTTCGTTTTTTACACATTTCCTCCCACAAGGTGATCCTTTCTTAATTCCCCTAGTAAGCATTTCAGGGCAAGTAGTGGGACGGCTAAATGCCCTACGACGCTGTTCTTGTAATAATTGAAATTGCTCTGAAGGAGCGGGTTTAGGAGTAGGTTTAGGAGTAAGTTTAGGAGCTGGTTTAGAAGCTGGTTTAGGAGCTGATTTAGGAGATGATTTAGTAGCAGGTTGAGAGGATTCAGTTTTGTGATAGGTATGATCTTCAGGTGTACTAAGTGGTGGGGTAGGAGGCAATGGTGATAGTGGGATAATGAGTGTGCTAAGACGATGAACAATGGTTTCAACGGAAGGGGTATTAGGATGGTGGTGAACTGGCTTCTGCGGTGGCGGCATAGTAGTTGATGGTGGTGCGGAGTCCTTTGAAGGCGAAGGCGGTGAAAAAATACTACGAAGTCTAGAAGTGTTAGTTGGCGGAAGAATAGCTCCAGAAGTTGAAGGTTGAGATGCAAGTCGATTCTTGTAGCAATCAGGAAGGTTTTTGAGGCGAAGAGTTTTCTTAGGTGCAGGAACAGCCGTAGTAGAAATAGAAGTCGAAGTAGAAGTTAAAGTAGAAGTTGTAGTTGGCAGAGATAACATGGTTGTGGCTCCAAGTTCGCAGCGTAACGTCTGGAATCAGAATGAAATGTTAGCCGCAGTCGGTGCGTCTTTTATAACAATATGCAAATGAGAGGGGTAGCAGCTGGCCGAGACTGATTATTGACCTGGGAGGTGGGGGAAAAGGGGAAAGAGAAGGTATTTATTTAAAATAATTCGCATAACTTTTGACTAAAATAAGATAACCAAATTCTTCTTTTACCAAAATGTTTGTCTTACATAGACCTTTTCAATGATGTATCGCTTGTCCAAATCCGTCAATCCGTTATCAAGTTATAGCCATTTTAATTTTTCAGGTCATGACCGGTCGTTCACCCGTAGTGGGGGAAGGAGTGGGGGTAGGAGTGGGGGAAGGGGAGGGGGGGGGGATCGACTCCATTTTTTCGGGGGGGGGGGGGAAGGGGGGGGGAGGAGGGGGGGGAAATCGACTCCATTTTTTCGTGGGAGGGGGGGGGGTCATTGACCCTTCCGAAAGTGGGTCAAGGTCATTCAAGATTTATAATGATCCAAGGTGATGGGAACAGTAATACTGTTCCCACCACCCTGTTTGCCTAGCGGTTCCCACTCCCAACCCACTAGTTACGTTCTGCAAGGGAGGTCCCTGGGCCGTCCGCATCAAAGCGTAACGTCCCGTCCGCATCAAAGCGTAACCATTAATTTCAGGGAAACTGGAACAGCAGGGAGGCCCTGGTCCGTCCGCATCAAAGCGTAACGTCCCGTCCGCATCAAAGCGTAACCATTAATTTCAGGGAAACTGGAACAGCTAATGCAGAAACGCAACTCTAACACCCACCCAAACTAATCCCACCCATCATATTCCTAAACAAAATGCAAAAAACCTAGTCCGCAATTTGCGGATGTCCCACCCCTTCTAAGTGAAGTTCAACTGAACTTCTGAATTTACAGTTAATCTACCCCCTAACATCTAGCTGAAAGGCAAAACAACAACATAAATTATTAATATCAACACTTAAAACTAACAACACATAGTAGTGTAAAATTGTAGGGTCTGGGACGTGACGTCATCACGATGACGTCAGCAGTGATGACGTCATCAATGACGTCACGAATGACGTCACTAATGACGACATATGACGTCACATGACGTCACACCTATAACGTCATGGTGACGTCATTACCGCTGACGTCATCATGATGACGTCACTGACGTTAATTAGGTCAAGGTCACGCAAGAATAAAAAAAAAATTTTTTTGCACTTTTGCGAATCCTCAAACTTTGCTGAGAAATTGAATTTTCTCGAGGAATCACAAAAGTGCAAAAAAAAAAATTTTTTTTATTCCCTAGCGATCAGACTCTCGACCTAATATATCCGTCAGGGGTCATTGACCCGTCCCAGCAGCCCCACTTGAAAAAAAAATAATTTTTTATATTTTACTTACCCACCGAGAGACTTAGAGCCGAAGAATAATTTCTTCAAACACCCGACATTGCGACAAACGACACGCGATCCGAACAGCACCGCGTCCGAAGACGTACTGACTTGGGTGCAGGCGGTTCCCCAGGTACCCGGCCCAGTGGTGGGGATAAGGAGGTGGTGGGGGTAAAGTGGTCAGAAGGAAGAAAAAATTAAAATTTTTGCAACAACTCATCCGAGCCCGTCCTTTACCGTAACTCGGATTGGAAATATTTCCTGAGAAATATTTATTTTTTATTCTTTCTCAGGTGATCTTGGAACTTGTGAAATTTCAATCAAACCAAAAGTGAAAAAAAAAATTTTGTTATTTGAAACTTTGCCGAAAAATTAAGAAATGTTTGATATTTGGCTAAATATTTAAATTTAAACTCAATATAAGTAAATTTAGTGCAAAAAGTGAGATGTGAACACCACAAGAGTTGAACAGCAACTGAGCAAGTCTCTCCGTGTATCTGAGGTACTCGGCAGGGTGGTGGGGATAAGGAGATGGTGGGGGTAAAGTGGTCGGATGAAATGAAAAAAAAATTTTTTTTTTTGCAAACTATACAACTGAGTTTGTTATTCAGCAATAGGCATAAGAAAAAAAATATTTTTTATCCACAATGCTCAACATGTTCAAACGTGTTCAAGGTCAACCATTTGAAGTTTTAAAAAAAAATTATTTTTTTTATTTTATTTAAAAATTACAAAAATCCTCCTTCATCCCCATATGTGCTGTCCGGACTTGTGCTTGATGTTGTCGAAGAATTTTCTTCACAGCAACATGTTCCTTGTGTATTTTGGACTACCCCTTCTGCTTCATCCATACTGTCGTCGATGAGTGGACAGTCGTATTCCAAGTTCATTTTTATTATCATCCCTGGATTTTGAAGAAGCCGCATGTGCAATTTTTCATAGATTTCTTTTAGGTATTGAATACTGTCAACAAGTAATTCCCACTTCATTGTGTGTAGTGTAACCTTTAGCGTAGCTGAGTTGGAAATGAAGCCAGACTTGCATGTAGGATTAGTCTTTTGGAATGGTGGTGGTGGGGGTAATTGATACAACTAGACAGGTTGAAACATGTTCAAGGTCAACTATTTGGAGTTTTAAAAAAGAAAAATTTATTTACAGAGTAGTGTTGAAAACCGGCAATTTGGCTGCTTTATCTGTACACTTGATGCATCTTAGACAGTATACAACTGCGTAGACCAAGTAGAAGAAGATTGCAATCAATAAGGCCAAGATTATGAAGAGATCTAATTTTAAAATTTTCTGAATTAGCATATGGTCCTTCCTGATCCGTCTTTCTTCCATCCTTCTTTCCATCATCCCCACTAGATCCACATGCTGGCATCTCCTCCTCCCCAGGCTTTCCGCTTCATCGGCCTCATATATTGGTGGTGGAACATCCATGATTGCAGCTTGAAAGATGAAGATGTAATGAAACACATTGGTGCTGCCTCTCAGGTATCCAATAGGAAAAGTGGTGGGGGAAAACCTGAACATGTTAGAACATGTTCAAGGTCATCCAATTTGTGTTTTAAAAAAAAAAATTCTATCTTGCTACAATACTGTAGCAAGATAGGTTTTTTTTTATTTTGTTTTTATTTTATCATTCCTTTATTACAATACAAAAATATGCATATTGAAGTACAATGAGGATATAAAATATAAATATTAGTCAGGAGAAATATTCCAAGTTTGGACTGGCTTGAGTCTTCATGGATGATCTGGAGGAGTAGGCTGAAGAAGTTGATGATGGTGACCTAGGCGGCTCGTCATCCCTGGGGACATGAGGGCATTTTGTGTTGCAAGCAAAAATTTGCATGTTCAATCGGTATCCCTGTTCGATTAGTGATTTAAATTCTTGAACAATTTCGTTTAATTCTTGCAGATTTCTTACAAATACTTCTTCATAATTTGCACATTTTACAGTCAGAGCCATCTTGATGTTTTCCGTATGATGTCCAAAGGCGGAATGAATATTAGCATGGTCGTTTGAAGGTAGTATGAAATAGTGGTGGGGGGAAGTTGTTTACACGCTGTCTGATGAGAGGTGGTTAAATTTTTGCCAACTAAACATATTGATTGAACAAATGGCGCAAAGTTCTTTAGGTGTATGGTAACTTAAAACTGGAGCCACATGACCATATTGTAAACATCCATCATCTTGTAGGAATTGTGCCGGGTTGGATACAGCGGCCCTTCCACAACTTCGACAAAATTTTGTACCATCACCAAACTTGTACCAACCAAAAGTGTTGTAACCTCTGTTGTCTAGCTTGTACTGTTTGATAAAAATTTTAATTTGTTGAGGAGCGTTGGATCGTAAAGTATGGCTAAATAGCTGTTGATCTTCAATAATTTTTCTTACACAAAGCTCAAATAGGGTGCTCATTGTTTGACAGTTGCAATCAAACTGAACTTCTTTACAGTCTGTATGCTGGTAACCTGAAATGGTGGGGGAAAACACACACACACACACACACACACACACACACACACACACACACACACACACACACACACACACACACACACACACATTGCTGTTTGAAAAAAAGTTTATGTTTAATTTGTGCAAAGGTCAAAGGTCAAGGTCACCCCAGAGCTTTAAAAAAAAAAAGGCAACATATCAATATGTGAAAAATTTTTTGTTTCACATATTGATATGTTGCCTTTTTTTTTTTTTTTTTTTTTTTTTTTTTTTTTTTTTATCTTTATTTAAAACAGTACAAACAAGATTACATGATAAAAATATATATAGTTAAAAAATACAAACAGATACAAGAAAGAAAAAAAATTATTTTTTTTTTAACACTGCTGCTTGTCTGCGATGTGGATGGTAAGCTCGGTGGAGTTGCTGCCGCTGCATCCGTGGGACACCAAGTAGAGACATCCCGGTTGAATGGAGCGTAGATCTTCATTTTGTAGTAGGTGGACAAATCTCTTCGGAAGGTAAATTTGGAATTTTGCTTCATCCCCTGGAGTATATGGTGCTTCGCTGAGACTGCAGCAGATTGCTTCGCCGACAGTAGTTTCCATTTTCTTCAGTGCATGTATTATATAATGTTTTTCATCCTTGAGTTCAGAACATTTTTTTACCGGCAAAATTGTAGACTTGGAGTGGGCGTTGAATTGTTCCACCAAAGACTGCAGAAACTGGTTGGATGCCATGGTTGTTCTAGAGGTCCTCGCTGTCTTCTTGCTCTGAGATGTTGTCGTCTCGGAATCTCGAGTAATACTCGTGCCAGGTCTCGGTCTGCTCCTCGCTTTTATAATCGCCGTTACCCCCACCACCATCGCCGATTTGTCCATCTTGCAGGTAAGTCGCTAATTTTAAAGCGTTTTTTAACGCACAGTGCCTGTCCCTTTCATGTTCCACACTTTGTGTGCAAATACAAATGTTTTCAGCAATAAATTTAAAATTTTTATCTATTTGCACATCTTTAACTGGAGTAGATGTAAATTGTTCTATCCATCTTTTCTTTTCAAGTCCTTTTGTGTAAATATTAGTAAATCTGTTTGAAAATTGATGCATAATATGATACAAGTCTGAATAACTGGTAAAACCGTCATACCAATCGATGTGATGAAAATATTTCCAAGTCCATCGGTTTGTTGTTGCGGCTTTGGTGGTTAGTGAAGAAAAAGAGCATGGTGGTTTAAATAAAAATGTGTAAGGAATATTTTTATCTAAATCGTAAAATACGAGTTCTTTAATTATAAACCGATCATCGTTACCACGAAAAGCTTGAAATTCAATAATACCCGGCTTGGACTTGATTTCTTCTTCCATGTCCATTTGAAAGGTCACCCGTCTATCCATCACGGTGTCAGAAGGTCAACTGTTTTCCACACCACGGTAGGCATTTATTTATGCCAGGCCGTACAGTTGAAGGCGCGTTGGTGTATATTTAACGTGGGCACCATCCCCGGTAGGCCTACACCCACAAAATTTTAAATATTTTATTGAAAATTTGCCAATTCAAGTGTAAAGTGTTGTGAAAAATATTAAAATTTTATTTAACTTTCCATCTGGTCATTTTTGTTGTACTCATTCTCATCACTTTGATCCTTTTCATCACTGAAATGTGTTTCTTCATCCGATTTTACAAAATTATTTCTTTCTTGCACATATTGTTCTAATTGTTTCCACATTTGAACTTCATGAGGAATTCTGTTGAATATTGAAGTGTCCACAGGTCCATACAAAATTGGTGCATCCGGTTGTTTGTCCAAAGTATCTGTTAAATAATCTTTAATAATTGAACTGGAGAATACTAGCTGTCTTAAATATCTTGTTATCGGTTCAGTTGCACATGTTAAAATAAAAAATTCTTCTCTGTTTAGTTGAATTTTTATGTCATGTTTAGTCGTATCTCTGAATCTCATTTGATGTTCACCTCGGTGTTTAATAATATCAATTTCCAAGTCTGAATCCAATAGTCCTACTTTTGTTTTCCTGCCAAACATGTTGCTATTAAAGTAACATTCCAACAAATGGAGGTGTTTCATAAAAGATTCCCAAGCATTGGCTGTAAACAAAATCATTTTTGTTCCGTGAGTTAAAATTACTGTAGGTGAATAGTCGGTTGATTTCATAACTCCAATTAAAACACTTTTGTCCAAACTTGAAGAGATTGGATAAAAAATTCTTAAAAATACTTCCATCAAAATATTTGGTGAAATATTTTCTTCCATATTTCTTTTCCTCTTGGACAAATATTTCTTCTTTTTACCTTTTTCTTCTTCTTCTTGATTTGTGACGTGTTGCTGTTCATTCATGTCCAAAAATTCTGAAATTTCTTTTTCTATATCGCATTCGGTTGTACCACTTGTAGAAGCCATATTGAAGATGATGCTACCCATACAACGTCAGGCGACAAACTGATCAGGAGCGGCCTGCACGCTCCGCTTTTATACTCGCGGAATGTAACAAAACCGGTTTTTTACAATACATTTTTAACAATTCCAGTTAGAGGTGTGTATGTTACAATTTTATCATGTAGAATTAAACAGTATGCAGTTGTATTTGCAGGTATAGCTGCATTAAACTCCATTTCAATCTTTATGTCAACACTTGATGATTTTACTGATTCATTTTGTTTAGAACAATCAATTACAACTATTGTGTAACCATCTAAGTATTCTTCTGGTGATAGTAAAGGTGTATTTGTTTTACCGTAATATGAATTTTGGAATCTCGCATACATATCGTATAATATACTGTACTTTTTATTAGCGAATGACACATTTAAATTGTCGTAGGGGAAAAATTGTGAATTCAAATAAACTTTAATATTTTTTAAGTTGCAATGATCAAATTTGCCTGCATGTTTTGTGATGCTGTCTCTCCTATCTGTTTGTAAACCAAATATAATATACCTGGCTCGTTCTACGTAATTAGATGTTTTAACAGTCCAAGTGTGACGATCTGTAGTTGGCAAGCTTGGATGTTCATGGAATTCCCAACTTCTAAAAGGAATTACAATATCACGATCAGTCTTTAACTTCCTTAATAGTAGCATTCTATGTTCGTCAGCTAATTTAACATGTGGAACTCTCCATACAATTTTGTCTAATGTTAATTTCCATTCTAGGTTTGCATCCGTTGTACCATCTGGAGCTTTAATAATGTCTTTATCGTTAGAAGATCTCAACAAAACTAATTCTTGTTTAACATTTAATATTATTTTTCTATAATCTTCAGCAAATCCAAGCAACAAACGTAATGGAATATGAAAATCAAAATATCCCTTTGTATTCGGAGTGATTATGTCATGTTCAGGTAAAACCCATCCGGCCGGTTGAAGTAAATTGGTTTCATTAGGTGATATAGATGTTACCCCCTTTAAAGTTGTTGCAATACCTACTTTTTTAGTGGAATCAACTGTTACACCTGATATTTCATATCTAATTTCATCAAACAGGAAAGCCATAGGGTTATTTATAAATGGAACTGTTGTACCAGTAGTAGTACCGTCCTTTTTTGTTACTTTTCCTTCGATATACAAGTAACTTTCACATGGTAGTGTGTAAATGTCTTGATGTTGTATAGGAATACGAATTTCATCGTTATTGTTCAATTTTGATGAAGTGTAAGGGTTGTGGGTGTGATATTCTTTTTCCCATAGTGTTTCGTCGAATGTCGGACCCTGCGCTATATCCAGTATATCCATAATCGGTTAATTTTAAACCAATCTTTTCTAAGAAACGAATGTTCTCGCGTGTTAACTCCTCCACAGCTGAAGAGCTACTAATGCGGTTTCCCATAGGCTGTCCACTTTTAAATGATAAACCCATGATTTTTGTATTAAAGTGTCGATTTTAAATGTAATCTAACTGTAATTGGCTCTTCTCGGAAATCTATCAAGTTACCGTCTTGATCCAATACGTTCAACACGATGTCTGAAATGAAAGTGGTGTTCAACGGCAGATATACTAGGTTTTGTGGCTTTTCAACAATTTTAAATCCTGGAGGTACACTCGGGTAAAAAGTATGTATTATATGAGTATTTGCTCCATCTCTGTAAGCTCCCTGTATAATGTTACAAGTTATATCTATACTATTAACTTTTAGTATAGTTACAGTTTGTTTACCGGAATGTATTTGATTTGGTTCTAAAATTGGGCTATCTTTGGGAAATCCTAACAATTCACCGATTGATTGTTCCTGAGTAAAATCTATATAATATTTTGAGTTAATTTCAGCTTTCATAGTATTGTTATTACCTTTTAATGTTATATTGTCTTTCCCCATTTTATTTTGCAAAAATTCATTAATATGATCAATTTCATAAGAACCTGTGGGTAAACTGCAAACTTCTAAGTCTGTAAACTTCCCACTGGCATCTTTTCCTTTATAATAATGCAATAAGTTATTTTTACCTTCCGTAACATTGGGAATAGAGTTGTAAGTTGTAAAATCCAACAGTGCCGCTTCCCAAAATCTTCCTTTTTGCAAGCGTAACGCTGGAAAAAGGATACTTCGTAAAGTGGACGATTTTCCTGTTAATGATACCGTATAGGATGACATGTCAATGGTGACTGATACTTTTAGCTAGGAATTCCAAACATAAATGGCCACATATTAATGTGTTATCAGGTTGTTCTCTTTTATAGTTGTAATATATGTTTTTAGCAGATTTAAAGTAATGCTCGAGTTCTTTAGGTGGTGGTAAATTGCCAAAACTATCAAAGTAATAAATATTATCACCTAATTTCTTATAACAAACCCAATGAGTGCCAGGACCTTCAGAATTGTCTAAATTTACAATACCGGTTTCGTTTTTCCACATTTTAACTGGTAAAGCATCTTTCATAAAGACACCGCGAAAAAAAGGTATTTTTAAACATGAAATGTATTTAAATAATTCGATATTTGTTAACGCTTTATGTGGTATTACTAATTGATTTCTTTTATTTAATATGCACGATACGGTCTTAGGTATAGACCTGCCCCGTTTTTTACCATTGACCATACTGTTGGTTTTTTGCTACCCTTTCGGGTGGAACGTCGTTTTCTTCTAAGATTCCCCCCATGTTTTGTCTTTGCCGATCTCCTTTTTACTTTTCTCCTCCTTTTTCCACCTCCTACCGCTGTTTTAGCCTTCATACCTGCTGTTACCGCTAAAGCTGCTGCTTTTTCTGCAATACTAGCGTCACTAGACTTTACTCGTTGCCAAGCTATATCCGCGAGCTTTTTATCAGCTATCGATCTATTTTTTGTATCGCTAAATGTGGAATATGCTATATCGTGTTCTTTACAAGCTTGATCTAACTTATTTATGCCTGGATCGCCTCTTTCCAGTCGTTTTTTCAATTTAGTTCCTGGTCCGCAATACTGATAACCTCCCGGTATGTGAAATTCGTATGGTAAAGCGTCTATTGCTCTATTTACGACAGATCCTACTGGAATTCGATTTAAGGCTTTACTTAACAGAGAAACCGCTGTGGATGTGATCCCACCTCCTTTCCTCACAGTGTCTTGATATGGACTGATGTACCGGAACGCCATTATTGTCCTTTTATAATCGCAACGTTCAACTTATGTGTTACCTCTATGACGAGTTGGACATAAATGAAGTCATTTATTGTGATCTTATATTAAATATCAATATCACCCCAATCTGATGATCTAAACTTTTGCGTATTAGGGTTAATAAAGTATTTATTAAAAATTTCCTTTTTAATCCAATTACCTCTCTCGGATTCAGACACCCAATTACCCCAACGTGTACGGGTTGCAATAATATTGAACATATCAAATAATGCATTTCCTAAAACTTTAATAAGAAAATTAACAGTAACAGCATTATCCACATGTTGAGGGTCTTTAAGTTCTGTAATACGTTTATTATTACAAGTATATACTTTATTGTCCTTTAATGAAGTTGTTATAGCCTGTCCTACAGTTGCAGCATCATTTGGATCACTTCCTTGTTTTAAATTACCTATTTTCTTATCATCCGCATTAAAAATATCACCAGTTGGTTTATCTAATATCAAAGATTGACTAACTACAACACAATCGAAATCGTTGATACCAGGAGATACGTTACGTATTTTTTTAAACCTACATATGTAAGGTTCATCATTATATGGATTAGAACATATAGTTTGTGCTACAACTGGAACATCAAAGAATTCTGTACCCATACCTATATATGATAATTTCTTTCCTTTACCATCCCAGGCATTATTTTTGTATGTTAATAAATTAAATTTTTCATTACCTTGAACAAATTCATCCCCTTGCTTCGATACTACTTGATCTTGTTTTACAAAAGAGGTTGTTTCTTGTTTTAAGGTTTCCATCATTTGACCCACTGTTGCACCATCTGATGGTGCCGAACCATCTTTAACATTTGCTAAACAATTACCAAAACAATCTATAACCCCTACATCACGTATAATACAATGATCTTTAATATATTTTAGATTTACAGCATCGTTTTCAGTTTTTGGATAACCTATATCGTTAATAACAAATTTATAAAAAGAAAATCCATCTTTTGTCTTTTCAGGTATTAAAGAATGTAAATAGCGTCTATTCACGCTGTCTTTTTCATCTTTAGGATCATCTATGTTGGATATACGTTTATTGTTAGCACTATACGTTTTTCCATTGAATTTTAACGTATTTTTTAATTCAGATAACAAATAACCTTTGTTTATTGCATCACCGTTTTGATTTGGTTTATCAACGTTGATAATTCTATGATTTTCTGCATCATATGTGTTATTTTGTAGTCTTAATGTTGGTGATATCTTTTCCTTTACTATTTTTAAATTTACTGCATCATTTTCATCCGTGGGATCTTTTATGTTTTTTAACCTTTTATTACTAATATCATAATCTCCTTCAGGTGTTTGTGGTAAACCAGCTCCTCTTTTTAAGTTATTCGCGTAATATAATCCATCCGAGGAATACCGTCCGAACTTGTCGACACTCATGGTGCAACTGAATAGCATTTTAGGGAGTAACGCATTTTTATGAGATTACCCCTCGGTTTCTAAGTTCATCCACTAAAGCCACCCATTCGTTTTCCAATCCAGTATGACCCGCCTCTTTGGCTTCATGTATTAGTTTCATTCTATCCACCAATTTATTGATATTATTGTAATAAATTACGTTTGTATTGTATAGTTTCTTCATCAATCCTTTACCGGTGACTGATTTGCTTCTTTTTATCGGTTCTGGAGAACTTAAATCTAAAGTGGATGCTACTAATCTTCTTTTTACAGGTTTTCTTCTTATAATCGGTATTAATTTGGAAACAAAATCTTTATATTTTACAGATTTATTTCTATATATGGGTGCTTCAGGTAAATAATTTCTTTTATATGCATTAGTTTGATCCAAAATTTTGCTATACACTTCCAAATCATCATTTTTTACCAATGCTTTTAAAGGTTTATTTTCAAATAATAATTCAAATAGCCCCCTTGTTCCCTTATATATTTGATCACCTATGTGAATATTATCATGTTCATCGACATCTAATTTGCTATTACCAATCATTACACCTTCTTTGGACATTCTTGCTCCATAACTGTGGTATTTTTTAGTAGAATCAGTTCCAATTAACAGTTTTAACAAGTATTTCCTTCCTAACGGTCCTTTTGTATGAATAGTTTCACCCAATAAGCTTATGTTTGATGGTTCTCCTTCTGTTTTTTCTTCTTCACTCGCTATAGATACCACTTCCTCTTCACTACCAGCATATACATCTTCTCTTTCTGCCGTTGTATCACTAAATATGGAGGCTTCCGGGTCCTCATCGCTAATATCTTCTGATATTACACTTTCCCTTTCATATTGTGTTATCGGAGCAATAATATCACCTTCAAAAGAAGGTTTAGTCAATTTTTTGTTCAATTGTTTCAAAGGCTCTGTAATAGGTTTAAAAGTAGATTCGAGAAATTTCTCCCTTTCGCTGATACCTAACTTTAACGCTCTGTTTTTAGCCCGAATAGAATCACTAAGTGATTTAATTTCCTTTACTAACTTTTCTTGGTTAACCATGTTTGTAGCAAGACGTGCTGTACAAGAATGATTGTGTGATATAATGGTTAGTGAATTAATATAAATTTATCAAAACCTATCCTGTATCGACCGTTTTTTAGTGGTTGTTCCTTCATAATTGTCAAAAATCCATAATTTTCAGCCCAAGCCTTACCACATATGTCTTTAAACTGTTCATATGACATATCCGCATTGACATGATCGTAATATATGTGTTTTAGGTTAGTTTCATCCTGTTTGAATACAATTAACACATTTGCATTGTCTCTTATCAGTTGTTTTGGTATTTTACTATAAGTCTGACCTATGTAAATGCTATCTATATTGTTATGTCGCCCCATAGCGAAATAGCTCCTGATAGTGTTTTGGTTTTCACAGGATACGTCGTCAAATATAAAAACTGAAAATGGTTTAGCTTCATGCGGTTGCATTACGCTTTCACTTGCATCAAACTTGTAATATTTGACTTCTGGCACATTATTAAATATTTTTTCTAATAATTGGTATTTGGGTTGTTGTAATGATTTGGAAAAGACATACAAGTTATTGAAACGCAATCCTTTTGGGTTTGTAATCAAATTGAATACTACATTTGTTTTACCACAATTGGATGGACCGGTTACAAGACAACGCACCGTGTTTGGTAACAAAACACCATGTTTGCCGCTGTTTAATTCCGAATTGTCCACCGTGAGTTCATCAATATTATTAATAGTAAAACTATCCTTTTGCTGTATTATCTCCATCCTTTGTAAAGGTTAAACCTAAAATGATGCTCCATCATTATATGAGATCCTTTTTAGGTATCCAAGAATCTTCACTCTTATTAAATCCTAACCATCTCACTTTAACTTTATCTTTTTTCCGTTGCAACACCTTTTCAACGAGATATACATCACCTACTGTGGATTTTAACATTTCATGTCCATAAAACCCTCCTTCGAGCAATTGTCCTTTATTATCTTTTAAAATGTAAGTTTCTGGTACTGTAGGTTGCACCTTAAATACGGTAAAAACCTCATTTGTCCAATTTGGCAGATATCTTTTACTGAATACACCTTTGTATTTGCTTATTCGCACTTTATCACCAACGTTAAACGTTTTAGGCTTTAGTTTTTCAACTTTTGGTTTAGTATTCATTTGTATACGTTTTAATACAAGTTTTTCATTTTTACTAGTCACTTGGTTCGGTTTCATACCAATTGTTCTATGGAAGTTGTTATTGTAATCTTTTATTAGTTTTGGTAACATATCAATCCATACGTGCGATCCTCTGTTTGAAAACATCTTGTACATCGCACCTTTTAAAGTTCGATTGAATCTTTCTATGATTGATGCTTTTACCTCTGAATTAGTCGAATAATGGTTTATATTGTGTTTCTTCATTAAATTTGAAAATTCTTTATTGAAATATTCTTTACCGTCATCGGTTTGTAAATGTTTTATGGTATTTTTGTCTCTCTGTATCGCAGTTTCCATGGCTTTTGTTACACTCTTGCCGGTTTTATCTTTTAGCGGTAAAGCATCTGCCATTTTTGTAAAACAATTGATAATAGTCAATATATATTTAAATCCTTTATTTTGTTTACTATAAGGAATCATTTCTATTAAGTCCGCTTGATATAAGTCGTTCATTCCTTTTATAACGGTATTTCTACGGGGAAATTTTCTTCTAGCAGGTTTATGAAGTTCATTAACAATTTTTTGTTTTAAATCCATTTTTTAATCCTTCCGTTATTACGGTTGAAATAGATATGAACTTTATGTATGTATTAAACCCTATTTAAGTCTGTTAAGGTATTCTAAATTGGTAAGAAATACTATTTAAATATATTTCCTTAACCCTCAAGGACATGGTTTGGGAAATGTCCGAGTAATGGTTTTTTATTACATTACCCCCAGGTTAAGGTATTATATAAATGAATGATATTTAAAAAATATAGTTCATTTATATGATACCCCCCTCCCTTATTTTAAGAGGGTTAAGAAAATAATTTTATAAACAATTTATTAATTATGTTTAGGTTGTTATATTACCAATAAAGTGGAAATAAAAATTTGTTTTTAATTAAAAACTGATTTTAAATGTGTCAAGGTCATTCAAATTAATGTAAAAAAATGGGGAACAAGGCGTTGGACTTGCCGTGTTCCCCATTTTTTTACGGAAGGAAAAGGAATTTAGGTCGAAGAAGGACGAAGAGGGACGAAGAATAGGTTAATTGTTGATAGGGTTGAGAGAGTAGTGGCCGAAAAAGGAATTTAGGTCGAAGAAGGACGAAGAAGGACGAAGAATAGGTTAGTTGTTGATAGGGTTGAGAGAGTAGTGGCCAAAAGGAAGAGTATCAATTTGGTTTTCCATAATGTGACGTTTGTCATCTTTGTTTGACAATGCTTTTTTCACTTCTGTAACACTGTACACTTTGTGTTTTTCACTCCTTATGGTGTTGAATTTAGCAGTCAAGGTGGTGTCGTTAAATAAACAGTTTTTGTATTGTTCAAAGTTTACATTTTTCTTCAAATAACTTGTCTTCACACCTTTTGCTTTTTTCGTGGTAGATGTTTCTTCTTGATGTCCTTTATATACTTTAAAAGAATATAATTTAGACATTAGTGCAACGATTTCTTCCATGCTTGCTCCATTGCATTCATCTTTGAATTTGCCTAAAACTTTCTTATTATTTTCATTAAAGTTCGGGTGATTTCTTGGGTAGTCGGAAAAATCAAAATCATTTTTGTGTATGAACGTCCGAAGATCTTCATACATGTCTTGTGTCTTAATCCAATAAATTAGTGCATCCGTGTCCATGTAGGCTACTCCAATATTTTCTCTTCCATAATGTTGAACCATTTTGTTGTAATGAAAGTCATACATGTGCGTTTTACTTATATCCAATATAGACATTCCTATGTACAACGGTCTATCCATTACTATCTTGGTTTTCTTCATGCTGACTGCTACCAAGTTTTCATTAATTATCATACTTGTTCCAAAATTTGGTTTCTGTACAAGTTTCTGCATCTGTCTGGGGTTTGTTACTAATTTTACAATTTTGTGTTTCCTTTTGTTTTCTAAAGTTTTTCCAAATATTGCATTGTTCATGAGCTTGTAAAAATCTTTTTCAAAGGCTGATGTTGCTGCTGCTCTCCTCGCAGTGTTGGAATCTATGTAAGGTTTCAAGTAACACGACTGAGAAAATTGTAGTGCTCGGTGAATTTTTGTTATTTTTAGTCCTAACTCCAACGCTTGCTGTACAACCCAATAGTGTGCCACATAACGATTTTTGTTGTTTAATGTCATCATTAATTTGGGCCATTTTCCTGTCGGTGATACTTCAGTTTTAGCCAACAGTGGCAAGTCATAATGATGATCGTGTAGGTGTTCTGGATATTCGAAGTCGCAGTCGAAAATGTAGCCGGTCGGTCCATCTTGTGGGATCTGCATGATGTCCCCAATGCTGTCCGGGTCTACCCACTGGAAGTCGCCATATGGAAGGGGTTTGGACATCGCCCAACCGTATAAATTATTGGCATCAAAATATCCAAGAAAAATCGAATCTTTAGTCTTATCATAATTTGGTATAAATTTATTGTTAGCTTTCACATGTCTTGTAACAGCCTGGGTCAATCCACCTCGTACACCCGATTCAATCATTAAAACCATATCGATGTCGGTTAGCAATTCCAACTTGCACTCGGTAGATTTTAGCATGGCCTGCCAGGCCAAACCGGGAGAAGTAAAAGAATGTAGCGGGTCCAGTCCGTAAGCGGTGAAACAGGTGTTCCTAAATTGTTCCATAACATCACACAATAATGTTACATCTAGTTTTACATAAAAGTCAGAATAATCACCCAAGGTATTCATTCCTAATTCATTCCAGACTTTCTGAGCATGATTATAATCTTCAATTGAAATTTCGGTTTCAGTTAATTTACTTTTAAACGCTTCGATAGGTGGTAGTCTTGTTTCTTCAAATTTTTCCATTCCTGTAATATAATCATAAGGAAAAACTCCTTTCCTTAGCACCAAGTCCATTTTATCTTCTGGCACAATTTTTCTGGTTTCTTTTAAATCCTGTCGTCTTAAATTTTTAGTTAGGTTGGCAAGGCTAGAAGACATGAATCGAAAAGAGTCCACGAATCGAAGCTTAATTTTGCCAACAGTCTTGGAAAAACTAATATAATTCTCTAAAGTGTTGGCCAATACATCAATTTTCCCATCATCCCTGCCCAATTCCGGAATAATAAAATGTGAATCATAACCACTAAGGTTATGCAAAACAACTGGAATGAATTTCGGAAGTTTATAATTAATATTACATGAATTGCAAGCAGCCCCTCTGTAATAACCAGTAAGATGATCGTGGTCATGGACTTTATGGTTCTCAACAGTAAATTCTTTTTTACACAAGTAACAATTAGTGGCATTGATATATTGAATTTCCTCCTCTTCATCTAGAGGAATCATAGGGACAATATTACTGAACACTTCTTCAACCTTATCAGCTATATAATACAAGTTATCTACAAAATGTTTAGCAGTATCCTCACCTCTGTACAAAATTGGTGTTGAACTTAAACCAAAATTTTTCAAATGTTCTTCTGACAGTGTGGATTTAACAAGCAAACAAAAACTGTTAGGTTTATGCAGCTGTATTTTGGTCCTACTGGTAATTTCCCCTTCTGGATGTTCTTGGGGTACCAGTGTGGACTCAAAGTCCGCATAAATTACAAATGGTACCCTATATTGATGGCTAATCTTTTCAAATTTTACAATAGAGCGAGTAGGTGCAGGCAAACTAATTTTACATTCAAAATTTCCATTACAGAGTCTTTGGTGTTCTTGTAGCCATTCCGCACCTCCTCTCCTTACATCTTTTGACACAAAACAAAAACATCGCTTACAAATGGTCATCCTTAATTCATTTTTAGTCAGTTGATGTTTTACAAGTCTGTTAAAATTCTTTATATATACATAGTGGGATATTTCACCTTTAGTTATTAATAACAAATCAGTATGGTTCCTAAGCTCAGTTTTTGCTACTCTTAAAGGGTATACATTATTTGAATCGTCCAATCCAAAAATATTTACACTAACACCTGGATTGTGTTTCTCAAACTTAGAAATATCTGAAATTTTTACAGGGTAAGATAGTCCTACAAAATTATACCTATTATTTACATTTACATAGTGTCTACTTACTCTAGAAGGGCGCTGCTCTGGCAAAATATATTTACACAACATAGCATACTTAAAACACTCATTATCTTCATTCTGTACATTTATACATGCTTTAGTTTGTTCAATTTTCTTTGGTAGCTTGATGTAACTGCTACCCCTCATACCGTAACCGTGCTTATGTACTCTTAAATCTAAACCCTCTACGGATGTAAACATCCAACCTGACCCTCTCCCCTCATGCTCCTGCATTTTTGTTAAGAGTTCTTCCAAACATTCCTCAACAATTTTATTCACATCAGAAGCATACATCAAAGTACGGTTTTTCGTTATAAACCCCCTCACTGTTGTTTCACCATCCGTATTAGTAAATAACGCATCTAAAACTAAACCAAATTTAATAATATTTAATGTTGCCAATTCTTTAGTTAAAGTTTCACAGATCAATGATTTTGCCTCGGTTACAAAATTTTCTAAATCTAGTTGCACATTATTTATTTTGTTATGTATTACCGTGCGTCCGGGAAAAGCAGTTGTGCGTAAGTGTCTGGTTCCTCCTTGTTCTGTTTCTATATCCAAATGCATCTCCGTGTCTAAATCTGTATCAGTGTCCGTTTCTTCTTCTTCTGGTTCCGCAACAGTTCCTCTTCTAAATCCTGACGGTCCAGCACCTCCAAATTGGATCACGCTAGGTCGTCCCTGCTGCATTTGTTGCAAATAACTCTCCCAGTTGTCGAGCCGTTGATTAAATTCATCCAAAATGTCATCAATCCAGTCCATGTCCATTTCGTTAGCCGTTTCACTCGCCGGGTCTTCCATATGTAGTTCTTGATGGATTTGAAGAATCACTTCATCTGGGAAAAATTCCCCACAAATATGGCAAAGAAGCATTTTAACACTTTTTACCACTAGCGTCTTTAGATGTTAACTCCACAAAAGTTTACCAAAGAATGAGAGACGCTCTTGACCGACCTCCTTTTATAGCGGGTGGTGGGGGGTGATCTTTGGGAAAGACCCGTTCTGCGCATGCGCAGAACAAATCTGCACATGCGCAGAACAAAATGTATTATATTTATTTAAAATTTGCTATTTAGGACAAATATATAGGTCAAGGCCACCTTAAATCTGGTAAAAAAGAGGGAACACTGGATAAGAGATGGTAGTAAGATCAACTTTCTAACAAATACTTTCAATAATATGTCAACTGGTTCAAAAGTTAAATATTTTTCATTATTTACTGCCCAACTTGTTCAAAATTAAAACTTTTAAATATATTTGTTTGAGCAAATGCTTTTGGCACACTTACCACATGCTAAAACTCAAAAAATGTACAGAATTAAGACTGATCTCGCGGGGAAATACTAATGTGCTACCTAACATTGGTTATCTGACTCGAATAAAAATTGGTGATATATAACATATTGAAAAACAATTTTATGTTGTATAAATCACCAATACTATGCAATTCAGATAACCAGTGTGAGGTGGCTACATAGTATTTCCCCGAGAGATCAGCTTAAATCCTGTACTTTATATGAGTCTTAGCGTGTAGGAAGTGTGGCAAAAGCATTTGACCAAAATAAAATATATTTAAAATTTTAACCTTAAACAAACTAGGTAGTATAAAAATAAAAGATATTTCCTAACCATTGACAACCTGTTAACATATTGCAGTATTAAAGTATTTGCTATTGAGTCAATCTTACCATCACCTCCGATCCAGCGTTCCCTCTTTCTTACCAAATGAGACTGAGGCTTGACTACCCGTATATATGACGTTTCCCCCTCCACTAATGCTTTCCCCCACCACAATCAATTCTCAAAAGTGGGTCAAGGCCATCGGAAATTATTATTTTGAGCGGGGGATAGAGCATCTGCTGCTCTATCCCCCACTCATATTTTTTTTTTCTTTTTTTTTACAGTTTTATAATTTTTTTGATTTTTTGTAAAATGCTAAACAAAAAAAAAATATTTACAAAGGTGAAAATTCATCACTGCTATCCTCGTCATCACTGGTGTCCAAAAATAATCTTCTACTACAAAATATAAGTCTTTTACACAGCAACATTTTGTCCAATATTGCTCCAACTTGAGGGGTGTTCTGATCTTTATTTCAAGAGGGTGAAGGAATAATTTTTTTCCCTCTCTGTTCTGCAAAACCTCAATCAAGTCAAAGTTCAAGTCCTACTTTAACACTTGGTTGGGAGAATTACATTAGTTTAATACTTATTTCTACCGTTACACTTGCTCCATTCTCAAAAAGATATAAATAATATAATCCTGGATACTGTTTTTTTTTTTTTCATGTCCTGCATGTTCCTTAATAAAGTCAAAAGCCAATCTTTTTGAATATTCATTATGAAACACTTCTCTCACACAAACAAGAATTTTTTCTTCCAGAAACTTCAATTGAATTGATGATAGTTTGCTTACATCATCCTTGTCTATCAGGGGTAGCTTGTAGGTGAAGGTATTTGGCGGTAGTTTTTGCTTTCTATCAAGTAAACAACAAAATTTTTTATACAATTTCCGCTCATTGTCTGTAATACTATTAATACCAAGCAGATTATAGTACAAAGGATCATAAGGTATACGACAAGACATTTTTAGAACCAGTCGGCACGAGAGCTGGAGCTAAAATGAGAAGTGCATGCAACCCGGCCGCCTTATATCCCCACCGGGTGACCACGCCCAAGGTGCCCTAAAATATATATGTATATTTAAGGTAGCACTAAAACGGTGCTACCAATATTTTAAATAGTTAATTACAAATATTTTTTCCATCCTTAAAATTTCACAGTTTAAAACTTGTCAGAGGCCAACAAACTGAAACAAATTTAATACTTTTAAATATATTTGTTTCATCACATGCTTTTTGACACACTTACTACATGGTAACACTCAAAAAATGTACAGAATTAAGACTATTTCCACGGAAAAAATACTAAAGTGTTACCTGCATATTCAATTTAGCTTAAAAATAATATAGAATTAATACCAGCATAAAAAATTTCAAAATTCAGATCTTTAAAAATTTTATATTTAAGGTAGCACTAAAACGGTGCTACCTATATTATAAATAATTACAAATATTTTTTTTCAATCCTTACAATTTCACAGTTTAAAACTTGTCAGAGACCAACAAACTGAAAAACAAAATTTTATTTTGTAACATAATTATTACTAAAATACATACATGATACCACTGTGCTAAATATTACCTTTATACTTATGCTACATCTGAAGCGGTGGAACATCCATGTCAACCCATTGGCAGCCCAAGAGAGAATGAGATGAGTCAAACATGCTTCAGCGGCACCTCAATGGTAGAATGGTGGGGGGAGCAGTATGCCACTACTATTTTAACTTGTCATAGGAGTAACAATTTCATACTACTAGCTTGGCGACCCCCCCCCCCCCCCCGGCGCAGTTTTCGTCCGGAGCAAAAAAAAATTTTGGTCAAGGTCAAAATCCAAAAAAAAAAAAATTTCGGGGGGGGGGGGGGCGCAGTTTTCGTCCGGAGCAAAAAATTTTTGGTCAAGGTCAAAATCCCAAAAAAAAAAAAAATTTCGGGGGGGGGGGGGGGGGCTCACTTGCCGTCCGGGGCTCGGGGGGGGGGGGGGGTCACCTACCCCTAGGACTTTAACTCTTGGATACCTGCTACCCTTACTCATGTGTCAACATAAAATAATATTTTGTTCCACCACAGTGTGGACAGCCAACACTTAGTCGCATCTCGCTCTAAGTCCTGAGGAGTCCTCAGAACTCAGGCAAAAATCCGCCTAAGTCATGGCTGACCTACATATCGTGTGGAACAAAATATTATTTTTATTCACACACAAATATGGGTCAAGGTCATCCAAAAGTTAAAAAAGAAATCCCCCCGATGCCTAAGACCGCCGGCGGTCAGAGGCATCGGGGGGATCTCAACATTTAGGGGAGGTGATTTAATAAAAATTATTTATTTAATTTTGAGTTTCCTTAAGGGAAACATGCTACAATAATTTGGAAGAGGCCATGCTAACCATGACCGAGGATCCCGTCTTAACCCGTAGGTACTGACTTTTGCCTAGCACACCGGTCAGTGTCAGGATCCGACGCCTCGTGCTAAAGGATGCCAACCACCCATCTAGAGTGATGAGGTCCAGTAGCGCCCCTGACCGAAAGAGGCCTAAGGGTGGATCCCCAGGGGCCTACCCCCGGGCTCGTTAGGCGCCATGCTATTGTTGGTAACAAATAATTCTTGAGGTTCTGAACCTCGAAAAATTTTTATTTTACAGAGACTGTTAAGTCTCAAAAGCCTAACACTTAAGCTGCCAATTTACGGAGGAGTACCTCCAAGATGCGAATTTAGAAAAATTTCTACTTGGGGACAACCTGTGAAGATTAGTACAAAGAAATATTTTTCAACACACAACACTTAGACTAAATAAATCCAACACCAAGACCTAGCAGAAGCAGCAAGCGCAAAATAAAATATTTCTTAACACTACACATGCCATGCCTTAAACTAAAAGAATTCCCAATATAATGCGGCGCCAACATTACATTGCGAATCCTGTAGGGCAGAGCTTCAACCACTCAGCTGAAGTGTTTGAAACCAACTGCGAGGAAGCAAAGCCTCAGAGAACCGAAGCTGAGCCGGTCAGGAGTGGGGGAACCGGATCTGGTTACGTAAACAGCCAGACCTCGACACGTACTTGTTTGCGGCATTGGACAATCTCCAAGAGCCACACCTGAATACATTACTAACCGGATCTCATTATACAACACGTGTCAAGGTATGGCAACGCCTCGGGCTATGCCACCTCCTCCTCCTCCCCCGGGGGGGGGGGGGGGGGCTCACTTCTCGTCCGGAGCCGAGGGGGGGGGGGAGGGGGAGGGGGAGGGGTCTTGGGACTTAGAATATTTTCAGTCCAAGTCAGGTGTACTATAGAATAATATTTTAGCTTGCCGGATTCAGCACAGCCGGCAGAGACGGTTACATAATGCTTATATAACAGACTGGTTTATTTGTCAGCTGGCCAACTGTAGCTCAACAGAAGGTAAGTCAGTTTATTGAAAGCCAACAAACACGCCACACCTCGCCACCTCTCGACTTTTCTGTGAGTAAATTTTTATTTTTCCTTCTTATTACACTTAGCAAAACAGAACCTAGCCTGTTTTGCACAAAATTAATTTTTGTTACACTGCTACAATTACGTTTACTTAACAAATTATTTTCCACTCATTATTTAATATTTTATTCCTTACTTGTTAAGACTTAGAAACTGAAATGTTGGAAGACTGTTTGATACAAAATTAATTTTTATTTAGCTATACAGGTCTCCTAATATTTTCATACACTTGTATTTTGCAGGTGTGGTTAAATATTTTTCGCTCACAATTTAATTTTATTCCACACAAGTGGATTTTGAACTTTACTACAAAACTGATCCATACCCGTCTCCTACAAAATTATTTTTCATTTGGCTCTACCTCTTTTAGTCTTACATTAAATATTTCTTGGAGTTAAATTTTACACAAGTCTCTCGGTTAATTTTTCTGCACAGTACGTGTTACTCCTTGGACAGTTCCCAGCAAACTGTTTCTACACTTGTCAACAACAGTCTGCATTACCCCCTCCACTACTCATTCCCCCACTATAGCCCTGTTCCCCCACTACTTCCAGCTAAGGTACAACACTGGACTAAGTGTTTCAGTTTTATCCAAACCTTACTGTGAGACACATCTATGGCTGAAACTTTGCGAGAAAAATTATTAAGAGTAAAATTTTTGCTGGCCAAGCAAAATAATTCTGTTAAGGTGTCCAAGACTTCCACTTTAACAAAAATGAAACGTTGCTTCAAAAATAATCCAAAATTTTACTCAAGGGACACAAATATCACTATGGATGATAAAATGTTTCAGAAACTTTTAGACGAGCTAACTTTTGCCAGTAAGGTTACGTTGGTGACTCCAATTCCCGACCAAGTTCCAACATCACCTGAGAAAGAATAAAAAATAAATATTTCTCAGGAAATATTTCCAATCCAAGTTACGGAGGTCCGGTAAAAGACCGGCTGGGACGAGTTGTTTGTAAAAAAATAAATTTTTCTTCCTTCTGACCACTTTACCCCCACCACCTCCTTATCCCCACCACTGGGCCGGGTACCTGGGGAACCGCCTGCACCCAAGTCAGTACGTCTTCGGACGCGGTGCTGTTCGGATCGCGTGTCGTTTGTCGCAATGTCGGGTGTTTGAAGAAATTATTCTTCGGCTCTAAGTCTCTCGGTGGGTAAGTAAAATATAAAAAATTATTTTTTTTTTTCAAGTGGGGATGCTGGGACGGGTCAATGACCCCTGACGGAAACATTAGGTCAAGAGTCTGATCGCTAGGGAATAAAAAAATATTTTTTGCACTTTTGTGATTCCTCGAGAAATTTCAATTTCTCACCAAAATTTGAGGAATCGCAAAAGTGCAAAAAAAATTTTTTTGTACTCTTGCATAACCTTGACCTAATTAACGTCAGTGACGTCATCATGATGACGTCAGCGGTAATGACGTCACCATGACGTCATGGGTGTGACGTCATGTGTCGTCATTATGACGTCATTGGTGGCGTCATTAGTGACGTCATTGATGACATCATCACTGCTGACGTCATCGTGATGACGTCACGTCCCAGACCCTACAATTTTACACTACTAGAGTGTCTTTGAGAAATGAAATATTAATAATCATGAGCTCAATATCTGCTGGGCAGGTAATTTCGAAATAGACATATCCTTAATATATTTACTGTTGTGTGTTGCAGCTAGTGATGCTAGTTAATTTGTGTCAAACATATAAATTATTAGAGATTGGGTTCTAATTATTCTCTAAGACCTATAATTCAATCTAATACTGAAATTCCTCCATCTCAGTATGGTTCCAATTACGGACTACAGTATACCGATGTTACGTTCAACTTTACGAAAAGACTTTAGATTTTGGTTGTGCCACGTTTCTTACTGAACACTTTGAATCTTCTTATTGCACATTCCTCACACCTTAAGTTTCTAGTGGTACAATATATAGATTTTTTTGGTAATAGTTCAAAGTGGCTTCACAAGTAAAGTTTCTCTCTCGCTCTCTCTATAAATTTCGTTAATTTTTGTTATTATCCTTATGGCACCTTTTAATATTTTTTTTTAAAGCTCATTTTGGCCCCCTCTAAGATCTCTTTTCCGAGGACGAATCTTGTACCAAGTTTCTCAATGTTAATTTGAGGTTTTACTTCGTTAGCAAAGTTCCTCATCATCCTCCTCACAATCATATTTAGATTTTCCCTCTGTTACAGACGCCCTGGGGACCGAGGCCGGCTCGTCGTGGGGTTCCGAGGGTCAGACCTCGCCCCCCAGCTCTTGTGCTACCCCCAACTCCGCATCCGATGTCCCCGACGCCGAGCTGACCTTCACCGTCGGTGTCACGGAGGCCACCCCCTACGCCTGCCAGTTCTGTGATAAGGCCTTCCCCAGGCTCAGCTACCTCAAGAAACATGAACAGGTGAGCGAACCATCTATGGAATAGAATTAAAATGTTACCTGATTTTAGAGAACTGATCAAATGGCTGAGAAAATCCCGTTTTCGTCCTAGGGCTCTTCAATGTTCCCATGTTATTCTTATAGAGATTTTAAAACAAGCTCTGTTTGTACAGGCAAAGTTATTGTACAGGCTCCAAGGATTTTTAATTTTTTGATTGAATATGGGGGTTTTGGCGAGAGGAATCGATTGGACTTGGTACCATGTCTGGGGAAAATCCGGTTTTTGTCCTAGATCCCTTCAAAGTTCCCATGTTATCCACCTGGAGATTTTGAAATTGAACAAAAATCACCTGATAACTGTACATAGCCTATAAACCAATGTGTTACATCTTTATCCTGTGGATTAGGAAAATTATACCAAAGTTCAGCACTCTCCAGCATGGCGAGTGAGCGAAGCGAAAAAGTTCGTCTCAAAAGAAAGAGGGCGAGTGAGCGGAGCGAACGAGCTTTGTGTGAGAAACGAAAGTAATAATTTTACCGAGCATAATCTCGGTCTTCCTGGTACTAGAGATTTTAAAACAAGTACTGTTTGTACGGGCAAACTATTTTCTACTCCTAGGTTTATTTTAATTTTTTGGTTGAATTTGGGGGTTTTGTCCCAAGGATAATAAATAGCCTTGGTTTTGTCCACCAAAAATCGATTCGAACTGATTTCTTTTTTTGGGGAAAATCACGTCATAGTCTTAGGGCTCTTCAAAGATCCCATGTTATCCTTTAGAGATTTTAAAATTGAATAAAAATCAGCTGGTAACTGTAGATAAAATAAACCAATGAGTTACATCTTTGCCTGTGGTCTAGAAAAATCTATACTTATTTAATACGCTAAGGGTTTTTTTGTCTTGAGAACTCCTCCTACAGTTCTCAACCGATTTTTAAATTTTTTTGTGTCGTTGGATAGGGCTTAGTCTGAAGTCGTTTCCGCCAAAAATTGATGTAAATCGAACTTAAAATAAGGGCGCTATCCACAAATTAAATTTGAAACTATCCCATTAGAATTACTTTGAGATTTGTTTGAGCATTTTTAACATCTGTTAACGTACAGCTGTTAGTTTTGGTGATCACTGATATTCACAATATTGGATTGGTCGGATTTCATTGATCTAGAACTAAATGTAACTTTTGTATTGTATGGAAATAAATTGCTCGATGTTGAGCAACACGTGCACTAGTTATATTAAAGTGCAGCATCCTTCGGTCTGGCGAGTGAGCGAAGCGATCGAGCTCGTCTTAAAAATGGAAGAGCGGAGCGAACGAGCTTTTTGTGAGAAACGAAAGTAATAATTTTACCGAGCATAAGCTCGGTCCCCCTAATACTGAAAGTAAAGCTAAACCGATATTTTTTTTTAATTCTAATGTATATTTCTCCCATTTTCCTTGGAAATTCAGGATTTTTGTTTTATTTCTTTAACTACACTCCTACCCATCCTGACAGATTAAAAACTTATTTAATAAAACTCATTCATTCATTTTACTCTGCATGGAAGTTATTAGTTAATTATTAACAAACACAGCCAGTCAATTAATTGAACGCAGATAAAATTTTTACCAGCACTCACTTTAAATTCTCAGGTTACCATCTTCGAACAACTACCTCTCCCAAACATGACGTAGGCCTACACCAGGTGACCTTCAATACTCGCACCTGTACCGAGCGCCTGTCCGTCGCACCTGTGGTTTATATTTCACCCGGGTAACGGGGAACGATGGTGTAATTGGTGTAAGAGCACGCACACGCGCACGGCGACGCGTCACCTGTCCCCGATATGCCTGCTTGATTTATCCCCGCGTTATTCAACAATCACCGCTGCCTCTTTGATAGCCTTTGTTGTTCGGATCAATTAAACATCGGTGGCTGTGGCCCTAATCGCGCGTCCAGATTGACGCTGTTTAACCTTTGTTGTTGACGTGCGGTCGGATCTACAATGATGTACGTCACCGGGTTGTCCGTTTCTATGAATTTCAGCGAGGCGGTCGTCGTGTTTGCATTGACGCGGTGAATTTACGGAGTTAGTGAAGACCGGGACAATAGAATGACAGGGAGGATTAGTGTGAATATGTCCATAGCTGCTAATTTCGGTCGTAATCGGTTTAGGGTTGAAAGATCAATATGACATCCTGCTGTGTTTGGAAGCTGTAGGCCTACTTATTGTATGTGACGCTTTGTGACGCTGAAAATTTGTTAAACTAGATTGTTTGCCATGTAGCATGTATTTAATCTATAAAATTATTGGTGATAACTAATTATTATCACAATATTGGATTGGGTGGGTGTAGTCGAATTAGAACCAAACGTAACTTTTGGTAATGACATACGATCAGCATGTGATGGTTCAAATTAAAAGAACAGTGTTTAAAAATTTTTTAATAGGAATCACATGGAGTTCGAGTTATGAACATTTTTCAATATGTAATTTTGATCGTCTCTAAGTTGTATGGAATAACTCACTACCCCTTTGACGTCTTCAATAAGCATCCAAGGCCAAGGTACACCATAAGACCTTTTTAGGGGGTGCATGGGGTTGGAAATCAGTTACGTGATGTCATATTCGAGCCTTAATATTAAAAGTCCAGTAATATTAATTCTTCATTGCGCATTACAAAACTCATCTTTCGACTTTCAGTATTTACATATCGTCTATTAGGGGTTAGTTTTGGAAGCAACAAGCAAAACACATAGTTCATTATAGTACCGTAACCAATAAGTTACATTTGAAGCTCACCTCTCGGTGTTTAGTATCCTACTCTTAAAACAACCTTCAAGTCATTAACCCGTTCCTCAACCTCCACTTGACAGTCTAACCCCGATATGCAACCCTTACCCCTCACAACTGTAGTCTCCGCCCCACCCCCATACCCTCCATATCCTAGGCCCTCATCTACCCCGGAGAGCACCTCCTCCCAGCCTCAGCCCTATCGCCTCCAACTCACCCCCATCCCTCGGTCCTCTCCTGACCGTCTATACCTCCTGGTGAACCTCTAGACCTATGTTCCTCTCGCCTCCGCCCTGCTCGTCCCTCGGCCACCTCCTGACCGTCTATACCCCCTGGTGAACCTCTAGACCTATGTTCCTCTCGCCTCCGCCCTGCCCGTCCCTCGGCCACCTCCTGACCGTCTATACCCCCTGGGACAGGGTCGAGGTGCGCCGATGGTCAGTCAGGATCATAAAAACCAGGGTCGAGGTGCGCCGATGGTTGGTTCGGGTCTCTCGGGAGGCAGGGTCGAGGTGCGCCGATGGTCAGTTTGAGATTTGCCTTCAATTCGTTGCTTATTCGTGTTAATTATTATTAGGCTACATTTACTGTTTACCAATACTGTATCAATATTTAAAGTCAACTGAAGAATAACAATTTAATATGTCGTAAGCATATGCAGTTTTTTGTTCATGTTAAAATATTACCTTGACTGTTTATCAATATCAATATTTACAGTCAACTATACAAGAAAAAAAATAACCTAACCTAACCTAACCTGACCTAACCTAACCTAATCTAACCTAACCTAACCTAACCTAACAACACATGTTAATTTTTGTCCCCTGTTGATTTGGGCCATTTTACCCAATATAAACCCGCTTTTCGCCATAGTGAGAAACATTTCTATTTTACAGGGCTTTTCTCACAGTTTAAATAACAACATACCGTACCTAACATTTATATTTGATTCGGAATGAATTAGTAACAGCGTGGCAGCAAAACATGGAGAACAGGCCACCCGACTGGCTATCGGCGCACCTCGACCCTGCCCCTCCGAGGGTCGACGGTAATCCGCTGTGGAATGCCCTGACCATCGGCGCACCTCGACATCTCCCACCCCCTGGTGAACCTCTAGACCTATGTTCCTCTCGCCTCCGCCCTGCCCGTCCCTCGGCCACCTCCTGACCGTCTGACCGCTACTTCACCGTCGCCGACCCCGGTAAGCAGCCATACCCATGCTCCTAGCGGTCGTCGTTTCCCGGTACCGGCCGGCTACTTGGAAACTCGTTTTTTACCGGACTTGTTTATGGGAGTGCGCTCGTCTAGCCGCTCCTGCGCCACAAAGGTACGTCGTCGTCGCCGCAATGACCCCAGCCGTCACTAAATCTCTCAGCGCGTGCCGCGGCGGATACACCAACTATTTTAATTGTTACCCTGATTGTTACACTTTTAATTGTCGCATTGTCCCATTGTCGATGGATCGAGAGCGGTGTGTGACTTGCATACTGCGCGCTGAATATTTTATGGTGATTCCTTTTCGAGTAGTTTCGGTTGCAAGCGGTGTCCATCAAGAGTCAGTTCGGGAATGTCGTTTGAAACTAGTTTGGCGTCTTAAGATAAAACAGCTAGTTGCAATAATGTTTTTTATGGCATTATTAATTTATTTAACACTTTTTTTTAGTATTCCTAGTGGTTTTCTTATGTTGATGCACACTGTATTTACAGTTCGCATAATTGATTGGTTCAATCAAACTCTGTAATTCAGGGATCCAATTGCTTACAGACCATATACTAAAACTGTATTATATTAATTAAGAATTAATATCAATAACTACCGACCATTTGAAATTATTAAAAGTCGGGTTTATACTAACGAGAAGGGAAGGTGTAACGCATATCCCAAATGTGTGTCGCATCAAAATTTTTTAGGTGTATTTTGGGCCACTTGAACCGCACTATCCTTGTTGTTCGATGACACAACTTCAAGTTCTAGGACTTAAGTAACTCTTTTCACTTGTTAATTCTTACTTTACTCACCAGCTTTACTCACCAGTCACCAATAAAAATATGAAAAAACAATAAAAAATATATATACTAATAGCACCAACCCTGAGTACCAAGTTTGCAAATTTCATTTTGCCACAGTCTTGTTTCCAACCAAAGTGTCAGTCTTAGTTTGGTACAACTGGCGCGGGGTCGAGTGTGTAGCCCTGAGGTACCCCCAGGGCGATGTTGCGAGGCGCATCCCGTCAAGGAAACTCCCACCGGCCACTCGGGCCCACGACACATTGTGTGTAATCACTGTAGCCCACGCCGCTCCGCCAAGCCCTTGGGTCAATATCAGCCTCCCCGGGCCTGGGACTGACACTCCCGGTGGCGAAGCGATATGGAAAATCCATGCAAAGTTCATTGGTCCTGTCTTGTTGATTAAGATCAGGGCCCGCCTTCAAACATCTTTCAGGAAAAAGTTACCTTGAGTTCAGGTCCTACCATCTTTTGGAACACCTTCCGAGCGAAAGTCTTGAATAAAGTTCAGACATTTTCTTCTTATTGAACCTTTATCGTTAGTTTGGCTAAGTTTTATCGTCTATTAGGCCTATATTTGCAATTTAAGCGCATACTAGTATGACCGAGTGGGTTAAGATGTAAGATGATAGGATATTCGAAATTATTTTAATGATGCCTATAGGCCTATGGATCACAAGAAAATCCACTTCCATAAATTTGTATGGTTGGTAATTGACTAGTAGTAGAATATAAATCCAGAAAGCTCTTCTTTACACATCGTCTTCATTCTTCTTTAGAAATGTATAGGTAAAACTGGACATATATTTAGTAAAATTATTTTTTCAACTAAGGTGTTTGTATAATATGACAACAGGCTTCCGCAGCAACCAACTTTAGTTCTTCTGGCATCTTTAAATCCACATTTCATTTTTTATTTCGCTCTTCAATAGTTTTCTTTAGCATAAAATCTCAATATCTATTAACTATTATCTACTAACTATTATCTATTAACTATTAACTATAATGCTATCAATAGCATTTATCTATTAACTTACTGTAGTTTCATTTAAATCTTAAATGTATAAAAGATATAGTACGTACCTAAGTCAACCAGGAGAACGTTTACTTTGCCATTTTCTTTACACTTCTTTTGAGTTCATTTCACATTTTGCTAAAGATCAGGAACAGTGACTAATACAATTTACCCCACAGCACCTTTTTCACAAATTAGGATTGCAAAATTGCATTATTCGGACATTATTTCAGGGTGTCTACTGGTCACCGAAGTCACCAAAAGTCACCGAAAGTCACTGATTTTAGTTAATGGTCACCGAAGTCACCAAAAAGTCACTGATTTTTCTTTAAAATGGAAGAAAAGTCACACATTTTTAATATAAATTGCGAAAATAATGCGATTGCAAGCAAAAGTTTTGCGACTTTAACAATTTTCCCCCAACATTTTCTATCTTAGAGACGGAAAAGTCGCTGATTTTTACCAATTTAACCTCCAAAAGTCACCAAAAAGTCACTGATTTGTATATCTCTTTGGCAGTAGACACCCTGTATTTGTATGGTTATTTGTGATATATACGTTACTATTACTTTTATATCCGAAATTAATGATCTTAAAATAACCGTATTCCTTTTAAAATATTTTTACAAATAATGTTTCATGAATCCATGACAACACTGTCTATTGTTGAGACTATCACAAAGTACTGCCGAACTAACATAATAATTACGAGAGGATTATCTTTATAAAATTTTGGTTCATTTACTTTTCTGGGATCTCAAAGTGTTTGCATTGTCGAATAAGTTTTATATTAGTTTTACTTAGACTTATATCCATTGAATCTTTAAAACTGTCCAGACATGATTTAAAAAATGCGTCTCCAACCTTCGAGACAAATCCATGATATGACAGAAATCTGAGGATCACGTCTAACAACCTGTAAGGAATTCCCCCCTCGACTTCCACATGAGTTTTTCACCGCACTGACATTTACTTCATAAACAGCGATTACAACGCTCGCCGCGCCTTTTGTTCTGGGTTGCGTTTTTGTCGCCCGGCGCGGCTCCCATACCGGGGTTATCATCACAGTTCTCATCTCCGCCGGCAGAATGCGCTGTGAACATTATTTCCAAAACAGCACCCGCAATCTGCGCCGCCATCTTGGCAACTATGCGCTCACCCAGCGCCCGTCAAGTTTTTGCTGAGCGGTGACGATTAATAAATCAACAGCGGTCGATGAGATTTCATCTGGTGGTCCACAAAGGAGCGGGCGCCGCATCAGATCCCGCTATCTGGTTGTTTATGGCCGGTGGAAACAATGTGCAGTGATAAGGACCGGGGCCCGCGGCCGCGAGATGCGTGATAGCGGCGTGCACCTAGGCTCAAGACTTCATCTCCGGCGGTGGCGGGAGCGGGAGCGGGGAAGTTGGAAGTTAAGTGTCTACAACTGGAAAGAAAATCAATTAGACGAAACTTTTATAGGGAAACGAAATTTTTTATAGACGTGTGATGTAGAAATTGATGTATGCTCGTCAATTTTGGTTTTAAATCTCCTTCCGAGACCGTCCCTCAGTTAACCGCCTTGGAAAAGGATCGTAGGTCTCTATCATTATCATAAACCATCTAAAATGTTTGCGTATTCCGAGAATTTTGCCAATTTACCGTAAACCCGGCCTAAATAGGTGTTTATGTGTATGATTTTAAAGTAAAAGTCGAGTAAAGTTTGATCTAAATATTTCTTTCACTTAGTCCTCCCCACGTGAAGAAAATATTAAAATTTTCAAAAACGTTTGTACCTCACCCTTCACAAACTAGACAGTGACTTGGAAAGACGTTAAAAAACAATGTGGCTGGTCTTTGTGATTTTTTCTGAAGTAATCTTGCGCTTGTGATTCACAGTGCGCAAAGCGGTGCTCAAAGTATTTATACCACTCAAACTCCACTTTTAATTTTTTACAAACCAAACATTATCGTAAAGATTTTAGATTGGTCCCTCAAAAGAATAACTTCCCCATATCTACAACAGGGTTTACATTGGGTGACAGAAGTCCCCTTCTCTCCTTTCTCCAAGACTTTATTTCTCTAGCCTATCTGAACGTCCATCTCTGTCTGACGGAGGAAATAATATTATGTTCTCAACACCTCTGTGGTGCGGTGCCTTTGAGATCGAGCAATAGACACGGGAACTAGTAATAGGCATATACAGCATGCAGTGGTTCTCACAAAGAAACAGAGTATATTTCTTACACCTTTGGACAAACCAATCCTGAACATAACCACATTACAGGGGTAACCAGTAACAAAACCATTTCCATGGATGATAAAACAAGTATTTTTTTATGCCGTCAACACACAAATTACTTTTAAGAATGGTTCCTATAAGATAACAGGCACATAGACACTAATTTAGTTTTCTTTAAGAGTCATCTTGACCCCTGGGCCAGTAACAATGTTGCGCAGTCGGCAATGTTAATCATACGTCTTTTCATGCAAAACATGGTATTTGATTCCCCTGTTTCGGACGCCGTTTTTCAACCGATTTTCGTTAAACTTAGTAAGTGTTTAGTTGAATAGGTATACTATGTCGCTCATACCTCGGAATTTTGAAAATTTAACAAATATTACTCTTTGAGACGTCGCATTGTAACTCGATTTTCTTTAGGAATATTTTAAAATTTAGTAAAAATTTCAAAATTTCGAGGTGTGAGAAACCTAACTATTTAACAAAACACTTACCAAGTTTCAAGAAAATCGGTTGAAAAACGGCGTCCGAAACAGGGGAATACAAGATCATGTTTTAGCATAAAAGCCGTACGATTAACATTGCCGACTGCGCAACAATGGGCTACTGGCACAGGGGTCAAGATGACTCTTAAGGCCTATTTTTGCTTTGCGAAATATCCGGTTAAGTTCGTAGGAGATGAGCGACTATAAAATACTCTGCTTTGATTATTCATTTATTATTATTTTTTTTTAATAGCCTATGTGGACTGTGGACCATCATCAACAAATTTCAAAACTTCAGTGATTGACTGCAAGAACAATACCCCCTAAATCCTCGATTCTCCAGAACAAAGCCAGGGTACAGTCATAGGACTGTCCGCGGTCGAAAGTAGACCACAGCTACAGTCGGGTCATTTAAATATTTACGTCCGTCAGCAGGCCAGGTGTGAGGATCGATTAATGACATCATTTAGTGTAATTGGACTCCGGGTGCCACTGATGACCAGCGCGTGGCTGTGTGGTAGGCTCACCTGGCTTGGGCTTAGCCTTGACCTATTTTTCTCGATAGGGGTTTAATCATTATCGGTATTTTTAGTAATTTAATTAAACAGTATCTTATTTACAGTTGAAGTCCCCACTTAATTTTAAAATTTATTATTCAAGTTTCAATTATTATTCAATTTATTATTCAATTTGAAGTTCAATTTTTGTTTATTGAATAAATAGTACGATATCCAGTTTAAGATTGTTTTATACTATTTTAATTATTATTTATTTAAGATCATTTGTTTTTTTTATTCAGAGGCTATTATTAAGTTGTTTTTACAAATATCCATGGAGTTTTCGTTACGAACTGATCATGGATAAATAGCGACGCAGAAAACTACACAGTGCTGCAAACACACAAACTATAATAAACTCACCTATATTGCAACTTTTATAGGAAATCTGATGAAAACTCACAGTTGAGTTTTATTTTTTACTATTCCAAACACGAAAAGGGCGTATTAATCCAGAACCCTCGGTAACTGTAGGCCTAATTTGTCAATATCGATAACTGAAGCCAAATATCTATAGGCCTAAGTATGTGTCTGATTTGATTGAAACGGGCGAAGTTTCCTCCATTTTCCTTCTTCATAGACTAGTCATATATAACTTATTTATTCAATAACAACTTACATTACCTATTTAGACATCGAATGAGCTGTGAAAGTGATTGCCTGTGAATGACATGTTATATTTCAAGACTTTTTTAGATTTATTGGTTTTGTTAAAGTGTTTATTCACTGTGTTTTGTGTGAATTGTTAAGCCACGTTTACACCGGAGTTGGAGACCGGAATTGCAGAATTTTATCGGCAATCTCGATTGCAGACGCTAGTTGCAGACAGAAGTTTGCAACCTGTGCTTGCAACTGTACACAGTTTGCTTCTGCGACCGCAACCTACAACCGAGCCATTAGTCAGTATGTATAATGCCGATTGGTGGGAGAGGAAGTGACGTAGCGACGTAGCCGATTGTTGGGAGGGGTGGCGGGGTTAGTTGCAGACTCAAGTTGCAGATCAAATAGGCGCTGCAACTCGGGTTGCCGACCGGGGTTGGCAACCGCCTTTGATCTTTACCGACTCCGGTCGGAAAACCAAAATTCGGTCTCCAACTCGAAAATTCGGTTTGCAACTCCGGTCGGCAACGCGAGTTGCAGTTGTTTTAGTGCGTCTGCAATCGAGATTGCCGATAAAAGTCTGCAACTCCGGTCTCCAACTCCGGTGTAAACACGGCTATAGACTGTGTTTTGTGTGAATTGGTGAATCACTATCAAACAAGTTTCAGCATAATTTGATCAAGAGTTTTCTATTGGAACCGTTTTCAGACCTGATCACCTCCTGTCTCAGTGTTGTTGACGCTGTTCTACTTGCACTGACATCATATGTGTTGTGTTGCCAGACGCACAGCGAGCACATGCCGTTCAGATGCGAGTTCTGCAGCCGGCTGTTCAAGCACAAGCGCAGCCGCGATCGCCATATCAAGCTGCACACCGGTGACAAGAAGTACCGCTGCAACCAGTGCGACGCCGCCTTCTCCCGCAGGTGAGAGCAGAATTTTCACGTGTCACGTGAAGAACAAGCTTGAGTAAAAGCGTGGATCCTGACTGCCATCTTTTTATGCCTCTGGATTATTGTTAGTTATTTCTCAACGTGCAACAGTACGCTACTTAGAGTCATCTTCACCCCTGGGCCGGTAGCCCATTGTTGCGCAGTCGGCAATGTTAACCATACGGCTTTTAATGCGAAACATGGTATTTTATTCCCCTGTTTCGGACGCCATTTTTCAACCGATTTTCTTTCAACTTGATAAGTGTAGTTGAATAGTTATTTTATGCTCCTCATACCTCGACATTTTGAAAATTTAACAAATATTACTCTCTGTGACGTTGCAAAGTAACTCAATAATTTTCCTTGGTAATGTTTGTTAAATTTGCAAAATTTCGAGGTATGGGGGGCATAATATAACTATTCAACTAAACACTTACCATCAAGTTTAAAGAAAATCGGTTGAAAAACTGCGTCCGAAACAGGGGAATAAAAATATGTTTTGCATTAAAAGCCGTATGGTTAACATTGCCCACTGCGCAACAATTTGGGCTACTGGCACAGGGGTGAAAATGACTCTTAAGTAGTCTACTGTTGCTCGTTGAGAAATAATTAACAATAATCAAGAGGCATAAAAAGATGGCAGTCAGGAGCCACGCTTTTAATCAAGCTTGTTCTTCACGTTAGTTGAAAGAAGGGTGAGACCATAAAAAGAACAAAGGTAACATCCAGGGTTTTGAGTTTCGCCGACGTAAAGTTCATTGGAATAGGTTTTTTGAAGTTAGTGGATTTTTCCAACACAAGTTTCTAGTAGGCCTACAGTATGTTTGTTTTCATCATAGTTTTGACTGTTTTCAGAGTCTTAAAACATATCATAATAAACGCTCCTTTACTGTGAGTCCTTGAGGCAACGAACTTGAAAACTTATGTATATCAACGCATGTCAACAACTGTCTACATATCTTAAAATTAACGATTATAGAAAGGTCTTTAATTGCATTAGCCTCATACTTAGCATTATACTGCGAATTATTTAATTTTCCAAAGGCATTATTTCTTCTTCCGCATCAACAATGAACCTTTTCAAAAGAAGTGATCTCGTGATGCTCTGTCCCTTAATCCTGTTGCATTTAGCCCAAAGTACCGAGAACGTGTATATTTGACCAGTTTCGAACTGTAATAACTCCGAAATGTATACGAAAATTGATTAGAAATTGAAGTAAAGATTCAAAGATCATTGTTCTAAGTCAGCACCGGGCCTGTAATCGTATACAATAATACCAGAAATTTCTGAAGGGATGTGTGTTCCACGATGTCGAAATCTAGCGGTGAGATTTTGCTTAAACTTTGCATTTAAGATTGTTTTGGCCCAAAAATAAGTTTAGAGACAGCTTCAACCTCAGGAAAAATCGAATTTTGTCTCAAATTAAGTTTAAAAATCGTAATTTTTAACATTGTTCTTATGGGTTGCTATTTTGGTTACGAAATAACAACTAAAAGTAAACAAAAATAAAGGAACAATAATATTTTGCAGTTTTTATCAGCTGTTAAATGTAAAGAGTTTTGTTATTAGCTCCATTACCATGATACTATAGGAAAAGTGAATTAATACCAACGAGCAATACTCGGTTAACCCGGTACTAACTCTAAATGAGAGCATTGAAGTTGAACCTTGAAATCGGAAGATCTTAGACACCTTTACGTAATCAAAATCTTTAATTCTTTCTTCTCTGCTCCTAAGGCTGATCTCCTTGGGCCCAGAGCAGTTCAAATCTCCAGCTCCAGGTAGTTTTTCACTTTTCCACTCTCCCGATCGCCGCACAGCCTTGACTCCGCCCGCGCTCACGTGCGTGTCGCGTCCGTCGTCCGTCGCCACGCGCCCGCCACGTGTCGCTGTGGTCTCTTTGTCGCAGTGATTTTCCTGTCACTCTGTCACAGTCATGCTTGTTACCTGCGGCACTTCCAATACAACTCATTATCGGACCCAGGACCGTGTGTGTCCGCGCCTCTCCGTGAAGGATTCTCCTATTCGGAGAGGCAACAATGCTGCCTAGAGGAAAGCCAATCGCATTGACGTCTTTGTAAGGATTTCGGCTCACGCGATTTGTTAAAAAGATTGTCAACGCCATCTAAAAAATTAGAATTATGGTAGGATTCACGAAAATAGTCCGATGAGAGGCGAAACATTGTTGCCAAATTTATCCTGAAACACATTTTTATACTGTATTACACATGGTAAACATAACCACAAATGACAACATTGCAGGGCGAGAGGGGGTGAGGGGGGACACAGCTGTTTAAATTTCCATCGGACTATTTTCGTGCATCTTACTATAGTTAGGTATCTTGGATATGTGTTTTGTAAGCCTTCATGTTCTTCACAGAATAGGACGTGAAAAATCGACCGTCAAAATTTAAATTTTAAAACTAAACGTAAATAATGAGACATAATGTAGAAACAATATACGTGGAACCATTTTTTCGATCATGATGGGACCATTTACTCTTAATTTATTATTTATCGCTGAAGTCTATAGAGTAAAATTAGATTTGAAAACGATCTGATTATATTAAGATATATACAAATTCATGGACTGTCTAAACTTATTTCTTGGGAAGTAAAAAATATAGGCGATACAAGAAAACATGGGATATCTACATACCTATTTACTGAGGGTCTTAGGGGTCGTCCATAAATTACGTCATCTGAAAATAGGGGGGGAGGGTCCAGATTGAAAATGACGGTAAGGTGATGTGCAAGGAGGGGGGTCGGCTTTGATATGACGTCATTGTAAATATGATGTTTTATATCAAATTTTAAGGGTAACACAATGATGAATTCTAAAACAACTCAACTATTATAAAATAATTATACATAAAATACATTAGACAATTTTAAGGCGTTGTTTTATAGTTTATTTTTCCATTGAGTAAGTCATTTTGGCCTTATTTCTGAAGGTAAATTCACATTTGATTGGTACATTTTGTTAGTTTATTATGTAGTGATTAGAAAGCATCATTTTTTACTTAAAACGGAGGTTTGTTAAAAAATGACGTCATTTTTTCAAGAAGGGGGGGGGGGGTCAGACAAATTATGATGGTAAGATGATTTTAGGGAGGGGGGTCCAAAAATGGCCAAAAAGCGATGACGTAATTTATGGACGGCCCCTTACTGTGATCGAAACTCTCATACAATTTTCAACTTTTTGTGTGTCATCGGATAGGGCTTGGTTTGTGGCTGCTTGTTTCCACAGGAAATTGACAAGAATCGAACTTAAAACAAAGTTTCAAATTCTTTCATTAGATTAACAATGAGATATTCTGTTGAGCATTTTAAACATTCAGATGAGATGAACAGCTGTAAATAACTTTATTTTTGAGTGTCCCTGATAATCACATTTGATTGGCCGGGTTTATTAGGTTTAGAACTAAAACGTTTCACTTTTAGCAAATGACATGTGATAGTCAAAATTATATTTCTCGATCTCAGTCAACACGTAGGCCTACACTAGTCTTTCTAAAAAAGTTAAAGTTGAATAGTACAAATTTGGGATTACCCTACTATTTGTATGAACATGTATAATTTAATTTGACTTAGTATTTAATTCCACTAAGGCAATATCTCAGGTTAATGCAATAATGTGTTAAACTATTTTAAAAGCATTTAAAGCATTGAAACTGCAGAGTTTTCTCTCCTTTAACACTTCCAACAGAAATTTAAGCTCGGAGAGGTGATCTGTCAAACAGATGCAAGAGGAATAATAGTTGCATAATTCAGCAACTTCCTTAACAAGACGCAGGAACGCCGGAACATTAGACTGGGGAAACGCGCAACATTAGACAGAAGGAACGGTGGAACGTTTGTTTGTGTCTGTGGATTTCCCAAGGCACCCAATTTGAACCGCCTTCCCAAAGCTGTTGGATTGCAAAAATATTGCTAACTATGTTTGTTGTGAGGTGAAAATAGTTGTCCGACGTTTATCAAACTTTTTCATCGCATAGATATTCTTAACAAGTTCTCCTTCTTTGTTATTATGCTGCAGTTTCGCAAATCAATATTTTGTTTCTTTTTACAAAACCTTGGATTCTTACAAAAATATTTCGTTTTCAACGTATTGGATTTCCCATACTTAAATTGGAACTATGAACTGGCTTGAGATGAATTGTCAAGAGTTTTGCTGTGAAGTACATTTGGCACTCCCGGAATCTCTAGTAATTTTTCGGTTGATTTTCTACCATAGTATAGCATATTATGAAAAATTTTGTGGGACGGTGAAGATAGCTTCTCTTTAACAGACACTTTTTATACGAGTATAGAATACTTCAATCATAACTAGATTAAATTTCATTTAAACTTTATTGACAATAAACTGTGCACTTAAAAACGAATGATTGCACTTTTATTTCAAAAACATTTTACATCGCATCATAAAACTGTAGAAAAATAGTTTTCCTCCGCAACTAAGCCAACTCTACGACGAAAAATTCTAAATTGTTCTTTTACTAGGTTATTTCAAATTCAGCCTACGTCTTTGATCTCCGTATAGGCCAGTGGAAAATATAAAAATGCAGATGTGTACCTAAAATTAAATAATAATAAAATCAGACAAAGCTACACTGAAATCGTCATGTAATGAATAATCACAAAATCCAACCACCCCGTCATTTTCCCCATTATCCAAAAACTTGTAACACCCATAATGCACGCAATCAAGGTTTATATAATGAAATGATTATTTAATTCCTTTTCAGTCCACTAATTACAACAATAGCAATCTATTTAATGCATGTTAATCATATGTCGGTCACTAATTAAAACTGGACCCCCCTCCCGCCCCCGCGGCCCTGGCCGCAGCTCATAATTACATTTCGATTTAAAACTCCCAGTTTAATATCGGACAGGCTGACCGGTTGAATAACCAATGACTGATTATCTCCGTGGATTATTGTTTGAATATTAATTCGTCAGCGGCGCGCGCCAGCTGATTATTTAAATATCCGAGATAACTGTAAATAATATATGGCGGAATAAAATTACCACCTGGGAATCCAATGAGGATGGATAAACAAACGGTGGACCGTTCGGGGTTGTGATTTCGTGAATTCGTTTTAATTTTATTGAGGACTGATTCCTCTGGGATTAAATAGTTTTGAAACATTGTTACAATTCAGTGGCATGAGGAAATAATTTTTAATCATCAAAGGAATTGGTTGGTTTCAGTCGAGTGTTTGTAAAGAGTGGACGAAACAACAATTTTTTACATTAAAATATATTTTGTAATAATACTACGTTTTGGGAAATACTAAGTTCTGTGAAGAACTATGTGCAGTAAGCATTTTACAGTAGTATTTCGATAAACATTGTTGAGTGTAATAAATTATTTAACATTCTTGTGCTGCAATAGTGTTATATAAATCTAATAAATATTTGTATATAAAGTTAGAGCCCAACTTAGTGTATAAGAATTACTGGTAGTTATTAAAACTGTAGGGTCTAAAATGTCAAAGTCTAGTTTAAATTTAATCTTAATCTTAAAAGTATACAGAGCAACTTACATACATAAACTGATTTATGTGGTGTTGTTGTTATTTTGTTTGTTAGTTTGTATAACTTAAAATTGACGATTTTTTATGTACATAGAAATGGACAGAAAATATTTAAATGATTCATTATTGATAATTTTTTTAACCTTTTTATTTCATGATAGAAATCAATGTGTATTGTTTTATTGATGCTTTCAAGTTGAATAATTCCACAAAATAATTTAAATTTACAATGAATGGTTAACAAAACTCTTGATACAACTATCCTGATTTCCTCAAAATCTTTTCCTCCTGTTTAATCGTACATTGAAGTAAAACTCACGATAAAAGGAAGTAGTCTTGTTGAAAACATCTAGTATTCTCCGAAGTAAAATTTTAGGTCTCATTTATTATATACCACTTTTTTATCGCTTTTGCACACAGTTATTATATTTCTAACGCAGCACAATGTTACGCTACTTGTGCTCTACGGACTGTGCCAAAGCCAGAGTTAGCATACAATGCGGTAACGGGGTTTTCAAGGGACCCGACTTATAGTTATCTCCTTTTCCTATGAGCGGGCTTAAAAATAACCATGGACTATGCAGCGTCACGGGTTCATGTGGTTGACAATTGTTTACGCAATAAACTCGAGAAACAATGTTCCCGTATATTTTAAGCGTATATTTGTTAACTGAGTGTGATATTTGATTCGTTTCTCCGTTGATTTCGTAACTTATTTCTCTGATAATATGTCACTGTGCGGTTACCAATAGTGGTTACCTGTTGACACTCAGTTCCAAAAAAACTAAAAAAATGTACTATGTTTAAAATATAAAAACAAACTGCAGAAAAATATGTAGTTGGTGATTTTATCACTAGAGGAATGACAAAATATTGTAAAGCAGTAGCAAATTGAAGTTAAAACCGTATGAGTTACATTAAATATAAATAATGCAATAAAATGTTATGTAAACCCTTAATAAGACTCTGCAGACTCTTAATTATTTGTTTATTTGTTTCTATTATTTAATTTTTATGGATCTTGTTTGATTCCTCAGTTTGTAGCTTAGTTTGGTTTAATTACATATTACATGTTACCGATTAGAAAAATGTATATAAATATTTTCATTTTAACCTTAAAGCATATATTAAAATTTACATTTAATTATCACGCTAAGGTTTAATCAGTTATCACTTTATAAGACGCCGAAGCTGACATTAGGACGCATTTTAAGCGAATATGGACGTAGACCTTAGTCTATAGTAGTTACCGCAAAACTTGATGAGGATCGGACTTAAAAATGAAGGTGCTATTCATCATTGAAATATGAAATTTCCCCATTAAAATAACATCAGGATTATATAGGTTGAGCATTTTAAATTATTTAATCTTTTAATGTACATAGCTGTAAGTGTAATCTTGGGTGATTAATAATAATTTAAAATTGGATTGTTAGGGTGTAATTGATTTGAAATTAAACATAACATTTTAGCTATGGCATGGGATAGTGATGTTTTTATCAATAGCGTAAATAAATTACTCGAGTGCGAGCAACGTGTATAGTGTGGTATTTACTCCAATGAAACACAAAGAGCTCATCGCTAAATAACACCTTTATTAATGATACTGCAACTAAATACACCGATGAGTACAGATAATTTGAGTTTAACTTTAACCAACATCATGCCACACGGCAGCCATCACTCAGAGAGAAGAAAGAAGATAGACAACGGAAATGGTGACATGAAATCTAGAGTGGCGCAAAGCCAATACATAATGTAGGCCTTATAATATTACATATACTATATGCAATACATTACACCTTCCCCTTCTTAAATTTAAACAATATTTTCTTTTTATAAAATAGCCTAATGTACATTTTAAATTGAAAGAGGTGTTATCCAACAATATAAGTTTACCGTAAATAAATAAAAAACTCACAATTCATAATTCTTTATAAAGTAATAACAAAAATAAAGATTACGTATTCAAGGCAAAAATAAAGCTTACTTTTTAGACCTATTAGGCCCTAACTTAATAACTACAAGTCAAAAATCTTTTTCGGCTTAACAACTCTATTAGACCGCCTCAGCACACTAGTTTCCCTTACAGGCGTTTCATTTACCACATCAACATTACTGTTACCGTGATCTGAATTCTTCCCTAAATTTTCATGATTCACAGAAACTGGCTCTACGTTATTTGATCTGGGAGAATTTACCACTAGCCTAACTGGACTAGGTGATTGTGTTTTGCCCATCAGGCGTGGAGACTGATTAGGCAAAACTGAAAGGTCTGAATTAGGCAACTCAATAGATTCATGAATATTACGTTTTACGCAAGGCAAAATTTGATCTAGATGTCTCTTCCACACAAAGCCATTCATAGTTTTGACCTTATAACTAACAGGTGAAATAACCTCTAAGATTATTCCTTTAATCCATTGACCAGATCTATAATCTTTTACCATAACACTCTCTCCCTCCGAAAACTTAACATTACGTTTTCCTTTTGAAAACTTTCTTTGCGATTCTAATTTACTTTCAACAAAAGCAGAACTGTTTGGGCGAATTCTGTCTAGGCGCATTCGCAAGTTTCGTCCAATATGTAACTGAGCTGGAGTTTGGCCTGTGGTACAATGTGGAGCATTACGGTAATACAATAAGTACCTACTGATAGATTCTTTCATCGGCAACCCTGACTTTAACAAAACTTCAATACTTTTCTTAAAAGATCTGACACTGTTCTCAGCCGCACCATTGATGCCGGATGGTACGGAGGTATTTTCAAGAGAAAAACACCATTACTTTTAACAAAATTTTCAAAATCTCTAGATGTAAAAGTCGGCCCATTGTCGGTTACTAGTTTATAACAAATACCCCATCTAGCAAAATACTCCCTAAAAGCTTGAATAGTCATGTCAGTTGTTATATTTTTCATTTCTACAATCTCTGGCCATTTAGAGTACGCATCTGTTATCACTAAATACATCTTACCAAACATGGACCAAGGAAATCTGCATGAAGGCGATGACCAGGACCACTGGGCCAATCCCAACTATGCAACAAAGCTTTGGGTGGGTTATCTTTAACGCTTAAGCAAAACTGACAACTTTTACATACATTTTCAATATCAAGGTCCAACTTTGGCCACCAGACATATGAACGGGCTATCGCCTTCATTTTTACAATGCCGAGGTGACTACTATGTAATTCATCTAAAACATAGTCTTTAAGGTTATGTGGTACAACCACTCTATGCCCCCACATGATACACCCTTTATCAATGTACAATTCATCTTTCCTGGATACATAAGGTTTTAATTCATTGTTTGATGGTACAGAAATCCAACCATTTAAAATTAAATTGTACACTTGACATAGTATAGAATCTTTTTGGGTCTGTTTACTAACATCAATTTCATTGAATACATCAACATGATTTCTTATCAGGTTAAGATATGTCACATCGTCAGAAATACCGTCATTACTGGCTTTAAGAGGTAACCTTGATAAGGCGTCTGCCACACAATTCTTATCACTCTTAACATACTCAATCTCATAGTCATATGAGGATAAAAACAAACACCACCTCTGGAGCCTACTCGCTGCCATTACAGGCAGTCCTTTCTTAGAACTAAAAATGGAAATTAATGGTTTACAATCCGTTGCTAATATAAACTTACGACAATACAAGAATTGGTGAAACTTCTTTATACCGAATATTATAGCAAGAGCCTCTTTGTCGACTTGACTATACCCTGATTCAGCCTTACTTAACGTTCGTGAGGCATAGCCTAAAGGTTTTTCCTCCCCATTGGGCATTACATTTGATAGTACGGCACCAACCCCATAAGGTGATGCATCACAACTTAATTTTACCTTTAAAGTTGGATCAAAATGTGCTAAAAACTTAGCGGTACACAATAATTCCTTGATTTTACAAAATGACTCATCTTGTTCTTTCCCCCATTGCCACTTCACATCATTCTTTAGTAAATGATACAAAGGTTTCAACACAGTAGCAATATTTACAATAAATTTGGAATAATAATTCACTAGGCCCAAAAATGATTTTAATTGAGTAACAGATTCCGGCACAGGAGCATTTTTAATGGCATCAACTTTGTCTACCGATGGATGCAAACCTTGTTTGTCAATTGTGTAGCCTAAAAAACTTACACTATCTTGAAAAAAAGCACACTTCTTTTGTTTAACCGTTAACCCCGCATCACTAATTCTAGACAGGACTTTCTCAAGCCTACATAAATGCTCCTCATCATTACTCCCTGTTAAGAAAATATCATCAAGAAAACAGACCACCCCATCAATACCAACAATCATTTTCTCCATTTCTCTTTGAAAAAGGCCCGGTGCGGATGCCACCCCAAATGGTAGTCGATTATATTTAAACAACCCCTTATGAGTAGAAATGGCAACAATATTTTTACTACCATCATCAAGTTCAACTTGTTGATATGCTTGTGACAAATCAATTCTGGTATATTTCTCACCTCCCCTTAACGCTAAGAACAAATCATCTATTCTAGGAATAGGATACCTATCCACTTTCAAATAAGGGTTTATGGTAACTTTATAATCCCCACATACTCTAATGCTACCGTCCGGTTTCAAAATCGGAACGATAGGTGTTCCCCAGTCACTGCTTTCAATAGGTTCAATTATCTTTGCATCAACTAGCCTAGACAACTCTTTATCAACACCCTCTCTTAAACTAATAGGCAACTGCCTAGGCTTGAAAAACTTGGGTACTGCATTTTCTTTCAAATACAATTTAAATTTAGTCTTGGTGTACAGTCCCAACTTATCTGAAAAAACATTGGGGTACTTACTCAGCAAGGCTTTCAAAATATTAGGCTTGTCCTCTGGCCTACAATTAGCATTTGAGATACCTATTGAATTAACAAAAGATTTACCCACACTCATGTTCACATTAATAGGAAGATTAAATTCCATCAACCATTGCCTACCAACAATTGGTGGGCCACCATTAGGTATCACATACAAGTCCAAAATCCTGTCAACTGAACCCACTTTAACTTGAGGTTTAACAATACCGATGGGTTTGATTGGATCCCCCGTATAACTTTTCAACATAAGTGGGGAGTTAAACAGAGGTAACTTAGACAAATGTGATTTAAAATCATCAAGGGAAATAGCTGAAATACTTGAACCTGTGTCAATTTCAAATAATAAATCTTTACCTTCTAGGTTAAGTGAAGTACACATAGGCTTGACATGATTAAAATCCAAACTAGACTCTACCTTTGAATTTGTGCTGCAAGTTACAGTGTCATTATAGTAAAAAGATTTACTTGCCAAATTTTCATTTATTTGATTTAATAACTCATCATCAGTATGGTCAGCCTGATTTGGTACCGGTACACAATCAACAAAGTGTTGATTCGCATAACTCTGAGACTTACTTTTAACATTTTTATAATTAGCCTTAGGCTTCAGTTGTCCCTTATCGGTATTGGTAGATTCAAAGCTAGGCTTACCCTTACACATTAGCTTTAAATGACCTACTTTACCGAAAAAATCACATTTCTTAAATTTATGCATGCATTGTGAAATTACATGATTAGGTTTACCACAACAGAAGCACACCGGTCTTTGCTGTTGACGTGATGTCCCAGAACTTGAACTCCATGATGTCACCTGGGCTTGGTTCTGTTTCCATCCTCCTTGTTGACCATGGTCCCTTCGCTGTGTAGACTTGAAGCTGGCAGCCTTCTCCCCCTGGCTCTGGATTCTGGTGTAGTTCAACTTGACCTGGTCCCCTCCGAGTGCTGCCGCATCCTTCATAGCAGCTTCCAGAGATAATGCTAACTCTACCGCCCTCTTGAACGTAAGGTTTGGCTCACCCAGAAGTCTCTTCTTCACGCTCTCTTCCTTTAAGCCCCAAACAATTTGGTCTCTCAAATGTTCATCCAATTTATCCCCAAAGTCACAGTTAGCTGAAAGTTTTCTGAGACTTGCGATAAACTGCGCTATCCCTTCATCCGCATGCTGCTTTCTTCCTTTGAACTTGTATCTCTCCGTTATGGTAAGAGGTTTAGGTTGCAAATAATCACTCATAAGCTTTTTTAATTCATCAAAAGATTTTTCTGCAGGGCTGTTCGGAGTGCACAAGTCACACAATAAGGCATAGGCCTCTGACCCTATGATGGTCAGAAAAATTGGTACCTTCTTGGTACTTACCACATCATTTGCAATGAAAAACTGATCCAATCGTTCACACCACTGCTTCCAGTTATCATTCAATTTAAATTCATTTATAGTTCCAATAGTCCCCTTCACAACACATGTAGTTGTCCCTGTAGATGTTTCTTTATCATCTTCTTTGCCCATTTTGCACGAGGTTTTACCTTCTAACTCCAACCTTTACTAGCCTACCTTCCAGTTTATCTCGTCGCCATGTGTGGTATTTACTCCAATGAAACACAAAGAGCTCGTCGCTAAATAACACCTTTATTAATGATACTGCAACTAAATACACCGATGAGTACAGATAATTTGAGTTTAACTTTAACCAACATCATGCCACACGGCAGCCATCACTCAGAGAGAAGAAAGAAGATAGACAACGGAAATGGTGACATGAAATCTAGAGTGGCGCAAAGCCAATACATAATGTAGGCCTTATAATATTACATATACTATATGCAATACATTACACCTTCTAGTAAACTTAATTGCATTAATATACATATACTTTCTAATTTTATATATATTTATGTAATTGATCAAATGTGGTATCTTTGACTATACACTAACGTGAATAGACTTCTCATAGTATAGGCGTGTTTGAACCTATTGACAGTGGTGCGATCTTCTGCAGCGTACATGAAGTACAAGTGACATATGATGGATAAATCAGTATTACTACTCTGCTCAACCAAGGATGAAACATTTTATAACCGAGGGTTATGTTTATGTTGTGGTAGTAGTGTTTTTGCTTCCCGCAATCCAGACTGCAAATCCAGCTGAATAATAACAACATGCAGCGAATCCACACTGGCGCCCTTGTATTCATTGCTGGCGCTGCGTACACAAACTTTCCAAATTTTGGTATCAAACAAAAAGCATTGGATGAGAAGTCTATTCACATTAGTGTACATAGTCAATGGTGGTACGAACAGTTTTGTGACTACTTTGTTTGTTTCTGTTCCCCGTAGTGACCATCTGAAGATCCACATGAAGACGCACGACAACCAGAAGCCGTTCCAGTGCACGGTCTGCAACCGCGGCTACAACACGGCCGCCGCGCTCACCAGTCACATGCAGGTCCGCACACCGATAGAAATTAATTATAGTTTTGACTTATAGTGAAGAAATATTCAAACTTCAAGTATTGTTTGAATGGCATTATGCTTTTAATGTCTCAATAAAGACTTCTTTTTGACTATATGCTAACATGGGTATTTTCATGATATACATTTGTAACAATTTATGTAAGCATAGGCCTATAAAAGGGAAAGTCCTCACTCACTGAATCACTCATTCATCACTAATTCTCCAAATTCCTGACTAGATAGAGTGCTTAAATTTGGTATACTCATACTTCAGGCTTAAAATAGGACTATTTTAATATTAATATTCTCAAAGGGCTAGACCCTAAACGTCCTCAAATTTACCATGTTATTCTTATGGAACCCACTTTTTTGTATTCTAACATATCATTACTTAAATGATATTTAATTTTACAAACAACTGTTCTCATTTAAATTATTGAGGAACGATTGGTAATAAAACACTTGATGATATTAAAGACTTAAGGTGAGTGAGCTTAGCGAACGAGCTAAACCTGAAGGGGTGTGAGAGTAGCGAAAAAGCTCACCTGAAGGGCAAAAATTTCTCAAGTTGGCATTGTGAAGCACGCCGGGTAAGCTAGTCGTTAATTAAAGTGAATTTTTCTAAATCTGGTACAAAAAAGGGTAATAATTTATTTTCAAGTTCAATAACCAGGGTAATGAACTCTGACATTTGACTTCTGCAATTTTTATATTTTAAAGTTATTTTTACATTTTATTGTAGTTTAGTAGTTTGTCATCTTGATTTAATACGCAAGATATTTTATGTGTATAAACGGTTCAAGAAATATTTGTCGCAAATTTATGAAATAGTTACACAAAATCAATTTGGGCCACAATAAGATAATAAAATTATGTTATGTTTTTGTTGATTGACTTGAACTAGAATCAAAAAGACAATCTGGAATACTAGTTTTAGATTTTCAAAAATTAAAGTGAGATAATCAGTTGGGTTCATAAATACCTTATGTCTGTATTTGTGGCAGAATCACAAAAAGTCGTGTGACGGATCGTCTCCCTCGCCCTCTTCCACCCCGGGCTCCACCTTCAAGTGTCTGCAGTGCGGCGAGGTCTTCCGCAAACCCGAGGACCTGCAGGTACTGTATACACTGAGTAGACTGTCATCAGTCACGATATACGTACCGTACTGTGAATACTTTAGTGAGGAAGGAAATCAATGACTAATTCTGACATACTATGTTGAGATTGAGATTGCATATCTTTGAAATATGGAAGAAGTTTTTGATTTGTTTTATCTGCTAGAACACCTATTCATGATTTACTAAAATTTTGTAAATATCTGATTTTCTGTGTTTTTAGCGAATTTCCCTATAGGGAATACGCTATTACCGTAGTAGCCATGGTAAGACCTTAGCCCGGGACCACTTTACTTTTTCATTTTGAGGTCCCCAGAAGCCAAAAACACCATTCGTTCGTTTTCATATATATGTATATATATATATATATATATATATATATATATATATATATATATCTATATATACAGGGTGTCCAGCTTCCACCTTTACAAACTTTTCCAGGTTATTAAGCATGCCAAAACAAACAGAAAAATCATACAAACATATGTCCGGAAATGCTTCGTTAAGCCGCTAGCCGCCATTTTGTTTTTTACACTTAAGAAATTTTATTTCCGTAACGGGTTGTTGTATGGAGTTCATATTTGGCATGTACTTTAATCACAGCAATGCGCATTTTTAGAAAAAATATTATTTTTTTCCGATCAATATTTTCAAAATGGCGGCCATTTTAAGTTTTTAAACTCAAATATCTTAAAAACCGTAAATTTTATAAAACTTTTACTAGATACAAAAAAGTTGACAAAGTAAATTATCTAAACAGTGATACCAAATTTGTAAGGATCCGGCGACAAATAACGGAGTTATGGTGGTTTTCCTGTAGAAAAACACTGATTTTGCACTATGATTAATGCAAATTTAGGTTATTTTGAGAGAAAAATCTCAATAACTCCGTTATTTGTTGTCGGATCCTTACAAACTTGGTATCAATGTTTAGATAATTTAATTTGTCAACTTTTTTGTGTCTAAAAAAATTTTTATAAAATTTACGGTTTTTTAGATATTTGAGTTTAAAAATTTAAAATGGCCGCCATTTTGAAACTATTGATCGGAAAAAAATCATATTTTTTCTAAAAATGAGCATTGGTGTGATTAAGGTATGTGCCAAATATGAACTCCATACAACAACCCGTTACGGAAATAAAAATTCTTAAGTGTAAAAAACAAAATGGCGGCTAGCGGCTTAACGAAGCATTTCCGGACATATGTTTATATGATTTTTCTGTTTGTTTTTGCATGCTTAATAACCTGAAAAAGTTTGTAAAGGTGGAAGCTGGACACCCTGTATATATATATATGTGTCCGTGGTACTGATAACTTTTGAAGGGAACCTCCGATTTTGATGAAATTTGGTATGAAGGTGTAAGACCAGGTCTATTTTCATGAGTTCGCGAACCAGCATTGTCGGGTTATGGGAACGGGGTTTTATGGGGTTTTTAATGGGTTTTTGGCATTTTTGGACCTAAATTTTCAAAATTCACCAACTTTAATGAAAACCATTTAAAAGAGCTTAAAAAAACAAACAATTTAGTATTTTGAATTTTTAAAATAGCTTAACTGGTTATAGAGAAAATTCAAATCAAGTTTCCCATGTTATTCTTATGGGTAAATCTTTAAAAAGTTATATATCGCTTATTTATCAACATATCTTAATAAAAATTTGTATGAACCTTCACTAGGTGGTGAGTAATTAAGATTTGATAAAAAACCCACATGGCAGCAAACCTAAATGCTAAATCCCACGGTATTCTCATGGAAAATAAGTGTATAATGGGAGCAAGAGAGATGAAGATAATAAATAAGGTATCTGTTCCTAATCAGCTGATCATCTGTCTTCTGCATATTTGTCAAATTTGAATAGTTTATGTTTTGTTATTTGTAAACAAATCATTCCTTTTGCATTGAAGCTTTGAATGTCCACTATTATTACTGTTAAAAAAGTCATTTATTGCAATATAAATATTGAGATATAAATTATTAAATAAAAATAATATACTCAGAAATATAATGCTATTAAATATATTATATTTCCTTGTAAAGATTATTAAGATTATTAATTATATAAGATAGCCAAAAAGTTCTTTGATGTTGAAACAATAATTCTTTGGAAATTCGCTGAGTACGCAGGTCTGCTGCGACGGGGGTATTATTCACCCAAGATTGTATACTGTGTGACTAGTGATTTTTATGAATATTTTAGAAGTTAATGCTAATCGTATACAGTGAGTGTTAAAAATTTCATCAAAGTTAAAGTTTCCAGCACACATTTTTTTTAAAGGTGAATTTCAACAGAACAGTCACATGAATCGGTTTCATAATGTTAGTGGAATATTACACCTATGTAGCAACTATCATGTTGATGTAAGATTTACAAAAATATAATGATGAGTTTTATTAAACTGTGTACAGTAACATTCCATCCATTTTTAATGAAAAGCAATGAAGTTCTTTATGAGAAATTGAACTAAACAAAATATTGAATAGGTAGTTTTTAATGAACATTGTGTAGCATTAAACAGTTTTCAGGTGAACAATTTTTCACTGTCGTCTTAAAGCAATTGTTAGTACATAAATTCTCTACTTTTTCCCCACCAGAGCCACATGGTGACCCAGCATCATATTGACGGTGGGGGCGGCGGAGGCACCCCGCCTGTGCCCCCGTCCCCTCGCCGCACCCCTCACTACCCCTCCAGCCCCCGCCTCGCCTGCATGTACTGTACCAAAGACAACTTCAGTACCATGGAGTCATTGCAACTACATGTCCAAGCCATGCACGGTGGGTTATTTTAGCATATCATTAAATATAGAATTTTGTTGTTTCAAACTGTTAAAAGTACGACCTATAAACCTGGACTTTAATAGCGCGGAATACTGGATAACTCGGAAAACCTGCCTAAACAGTAAAGTGCATATAGTTTCAACTTAAGTGCTAAGCCTCAAGTCTTCGGCCAGAGCATGATGTGGTGCTTTGCATTTTCTTAAGTTTGTTTTACAGATGAGGTTTAAATTTTTAGTTTTTGTATTATGTATATTATGCAATTCCTAAATAAATATTTTATAGGAATAACATAAACTATTTTTACCTTTTGTTGTGTTTTATTCTTTTCCCGATGACCCAAAATTTTCACAAACCTGAACAATGTTCAGTCCACGTTAGTCCAGGTTTGCAGGACTCTACTGTATTCAGGTTAGTTTGGCTTTAAAATTACAAAACAATCTACATCAAGTATAGCTTTTTGAAAGTTTTTGTAAGAGAGCAAAAATGCCTTTGGATGCTACCAAAAAGTTTACTAATTTAACATTAGTAGAAATCTCAGACATGAAGAATGTTTCAGCAACTATTTACAGCTTAAAAATAAATTTTTAAAGTTAATTTTGAATGAATGTTTCATCTTATTAAAATACCTCATGCTTTAAAGCAATAATTAAGAACCACCTCACCAGCCCTGAAATAGAGAAATATCATTTCTCTGAATCATTTTGACCTAACCAATAGAGACCTGACATAACCACCTGAATAGAGATCTAACCAAAAGATTTTGATCAAAATATCAAAGTATTGAAGTGGCTCACGTTTGTTTGCTTTAAATAAACAACAAATGGTGTCGTTAAGAAAGATAACAGAAAATGTCCACCTATTGTTAAACTTTACCACGTTCGCTGCTGGCATCTGCTATAGCAGTTGCCCGCCCACTAGCGCTGCGCGCTGGCAACTGCTATAGCAGTGGCGTGCTCCCTTCCCAGTTATTGCTTCAGTGTGAGCCCAGCTCTTGGCCAGGAAGGTTTATATTGTCCCCGCATGTTGTGCCAGTTTCACTCGTTAATCCGTTTCCGGTTCGTGAATTTCGTTCTATTGTTGGAGGAATGTAAACATAATTCAGCGTGGGGGTTGAGTTTTGACATTTTATTTGCCGCAGTGAACGTGTTAAAGTATGAGATTTTATAATACGATAGTGATGGCTCAAAATCTCCAAAACTGGCTTTGTTAAAAAATTTATTCTTACTTTAAATAAATTTGCAGGTTCCATCCTGAACGGGGAGATCCACCGAGAGCTGTCGCTGTTCCCACCGCAGGGATCCCCCTCCCCACTCCTCCCACACCCCCTGCTGTCCACCCCTCCCTCCCCCACCCTCCCCTTCTCCTGCCAGCTCTGCACCATGCGGTTCCACAGTGTCTCCTCACTCCAGAAGCACGCTCTCACTGTCCACGGGTTCCGTACCAAGGAGAGTTCCCTGTTCTGCGTCCAGTGCAACCTCCAGTTCCCTACGCCGGCGCTGTTCGCCGAACATTACGTCCTGTTCCACGGAACCGCTATGGGACTATTTGCTCAATCAGTGGAACAGATGAAACCCACCGACTTGTCGCTGACGAAGAAGTCGTCTCCGAGACATCCAGATGAGAGACCCAGCAAGAGGCTGAGGGCGGAGAATGGGATCGCAAACGGGATCGATGCGAGAAGAACACCCAGTGGGGTATGGATTGGTGAACTTTTTCTAAAAACTAAGTAACTTTGACCGCAGAAGAATGCAGAAATGCCATTAAATATCGCTGCTACATTCTTAAGAAACCTCTTGGTCTAGACGGAATGAAACAAGTAAAATTATTAAACATTAAAATTGGCACAACATATTGATAAAGTACGGCCTTCCTCCAATGTATGTTTTAGAGTTGTTTGCCTTTCACATCAGTAAGTCATAAGCCTGAGTTAAGTCATTACCGTCAGTTTAATGTGTTTTACAGGAAATAACCATTGACTTACTTTGTTTTAATGGTTTTACTGTAGTAGAGGCGAGTACACAGCAAGCCAGTTCTGGGGGTGAGGGAGCAAAGCAACCGAGCTCACTTAAATTATCGTTTTAAATTTAAACATTTTTCTGCCTTACACTTCTGTGTGAACCAAGGGGTAAATTTGCTAGTTTAACATGTAAGTAACACAAAAAATTCATCCCCGTTAATATTTAGTTTCCATTATGTTGTTTAAAAATTATCTCCAGTCGTAATTGATGAATGTTTAAACTTTGAACATTGTAATGAGTCATCAACAATTGATTAATTTCTAATGGGAAACTAAAATTTCAATCAAACTATTACTTTGTAGTTTATCAGATGAACATAAACAAAAGATAAATATTTTTCTGCAAATAAAAGTTTAAACTTATTTTACATGCTTAAAAATAATCTGAAGTATTTATAAAACCAGTCTGAAGCTGAGGATTGAAAAGACAGCCAAGTCAGGTTCCTTGGATTGTGATGACGAAAAGTCTCTTTATCACTATCAGAAAACATGCTTATTCAACAACTGAGGTAATGTGTTGAGATTGCAATTTCATTCAACAGTCATTGTTTCTGCAAGGCACTTGTCTGGACTTTCCTGCTTCACGGGGCTTCTTGATATACTATTACTACACAGCTAGAATAAGTTTTAATAATAAGAATGAGTTTTATGGTATATTTTACCAAGAAGTGATCCTCTCTCAAGTGTTTGTCAATTTGAATAAGATATGCTGCCCTAAAATAAAAATGTTTTTATTATTTTATTTTTTAATGTTTAATTAACAATATCAATTGCAGAACCACAACCAGTATGACCACCCTGGGAGCCTGCTGTGTAACCAGTGCAACGCCGCATTGCCGGACTTTGAAGCGTTCCGCAGCCACATCAAGTCCCATATAGACGAGGCGGGGGGGCTGTTGGGCGGAGGCGAAACCCGTAAAGTCCCGCCGGTGGTGTGCCCCCACTGCGGGGCCCAACTGTCTTCTCAGGTGGGTGGTTCTCAAAGGGTTGTTATTCTTGGTTTACAAGTGAGGCATAAAAGATACTCTGAAACGTGTCTATTCAACTTCACTAATGTATTTTGTAATTATTTTAAGAAAGAAAATGTTTTGAAAATTTTCAAATGATTTATCAATATTATTAATGTTTTAAAACTGTGATTTGGTTGTTACGAAGGCGATGCCAATTAAAAATGTGTTGTTTTTCATTGTATTAAGCCTAGTATTTTATTAAAAAATCTGATGTACAGAAACTTAAATCACAAATTCAGATCATTGTGAAGCAAATGATCATATTAGTTCTTCATACTTTATGAAGATTTTACTTCAAATTAAATGAATGTGTGGATATGGTATATAAAAAAAGTTATTAATAATTTATTTATTTATTTCGATCAGGCCCGGACTGGCTCATTGAAAAGGGCAGTGGACAACCATCGCCGAGGGCGCCCATATAGGCCTATATTATAAACCTTATTTTTGGCGCTCAATTTGCGATGAGTTTCGCGGCAATTTAATTTTGGTGGGATCCTTGTCAAAATTAAAACTATGAAAAAGACTATCTTTGAAGTACAATATTCCAAGAAAAGCTTGGTTTAAGTAGCTTACGGGACAACTATAGGATATATACATTGATATATTACAGAGATAATCAAATCATTTGCTTCCCAAAACTCCGTGCTAATAAGTTATAAAATGAAGGCAAAACAATGTCTTTTGAGGAATAATAATCATAAAAATTTTGAATTGAAATTAACTAAACTATATAAATTAATTTTTTTATTGTTTTAAGATTGGGACATTTTATATTGTAGGCTATGTTATTTGTGAGAATGACGCTTTAAATGCCGATTACCGTGATGGAATTACATACTTTAAAAATTGCATTTGTTTTTTCCTTCTTAAAACACGTGTTTTCGTTATGCTTAGAATTAAGGTTGTGCATCTATTTTTTTAAATTTTCTTTCTTTTAGTAAATTTCTTTTAGTAAATTCTTATCTAGTTTTTTTCTTTTTTGCCTTATAGTAACTGTGAATCTTTAGTTGGGGGTGACTGTTAAATTTTAACTTTAACTTTTTTATTGTAAATCTATTAGTAAAAGTATTGAGGTACAATTAAAATAGATTTGTTAAGTTAACACTATATTGGAGTATAGTGCTAACCTATATTATTTATTTTTTTAGTTTGGACAACTACTTTAAGGGCTATGAAGGTCAGCAGTACTGACATCTACATATTTTGGTAGCATTCTCAAAAGAAACCTATTTCGTCTCTAAAGTAGAAATTTGAGTAGAGTATGAAATTAATTCGTCTTTAAAACCTAATATAAATTTAACTACAAACAAAATTATAATTAAAGTAATTAAACGGAGAGTTATTTTTTATCTCCTTAGATTTGTATGGAATTGATTCTGAAATGTAAATAATTTCTGCAAAAATGAAAAATTATCCCCGGAGTATTGAATGACGGATCTGTAAAACGCCTGTGCGACAAGGGTAGGTCACCCGCGTTTTAACCAATACAAAGCATGAAAAATGCTGCACTGGTGCCGGCGCGGCGGCGCGTGTCCTGCCGTTCGGGGAACTTCTGCTCCCATCGCCAGAGTAAGCTCGCGGCTGCACAATCTTTTAAAATTCATTGGTGTTAAAAATAATGTTGATACCATAAATAAAATACAAAACAGATACACTAGGTTTTGTAGCCTTTATATTTGTTAATATGTCCAAGATAGGGTAAAAATATAAAACAAACAACTAAATAGGCTCAATTTCTTTAACAGGCTAGACTGTAAGGCCAAGGCCTAGTTGCAGCCTGATAAAAATTATAGGCTATATACATTTAAAAATATAGTTGTTTACATAGCATGCAATTTTACAATTAAAACTACTTTGTCATATTAAAGCAGAATAACGGTGCTAAATTTCCATTGTTAAACTTTGGTAATCTCACTTTGGTACTTTCATCAGGATAACTTCAGTTAAAAATCGAGAAAACAGATGATTTTAGACAGTTATAGCTGAAATTAGAAATTCTATTTAAAAATTCTAATTTCAGATAATTTAAAAATTCTCGTCGGTCAGATCTTGTCGGCTATTTAAAAATAGCCGACGAGATCTGTCCTTTTACTTTTAGAAAAAGTTAAGAGGCAATCTCTAACTCAATTGGTCAGTTTTAAAACACGATCCCCGCAAACCTCTGCATCTATAAAACTTGCCACTAGAGAAAAATAGCCGATTTTAGACAATTATAAGTGAAATTAGAAATTTTATTTAAAAATCTAAAAACATAGAAGACAAGATTCGTCTTTGTACTTTTAGAAAAAATTAAGAGCCAATTTATATCTTAATTAGTTAATTTTAAAACAAGATTCCCGTAAACCTCTGCATCCATAAAACTCGCCTAGCGCTATAGCCGCGAGGCGGCATTCGGCATTGTTGTTCGGGCTCAGGTAGACCAGAGCCTTAATAATTTTTTTTGTAAAAGTAAGTTTAATAAAATGAGCTCTACCACCACCTGTAAACATTGCTTGACATTGGTTTACTGTCGGGAAACAATGATAACCAATGACTGGACCTATCGGAGAGGGCCCAAAAATAAGTTTGCAGTTTGGTCAGTAAAACTCAATTATGCCACTGCTACTCATCTAATTATTCTGAATAGTTACTGAATAATTAGTTATGTAGGTAGGAGGTGGGATGAATCATTTACTGTATTAACATTTATGTATGCATTTTAATATTGTTACCTCTAAAACAATGAAAAAATTTGGTTTGAAAATTTTTATTACTAGGTCGGGCGCCGAGCGCCTTTGGCGGCCTACCGCGAGGGCGCTGAGGGCGCCCGATGAGGAGGGCGCACCGGGACACGTCCCGGTGTCCCGGTGGGCCAGTCCGGGCCTGATTTCGATGATATCTGAAAAAAAACGTTACTCTCACTGGAAAGTTATATACTGTATAATTTTGGATATTTATAATTTTGTTTTCTTCTTGATCATAAAGCAAAATAATTTAACATTACTGAATGTTCTGAAGGTTTCTGGTCATGGACAAAGAAACAGAACAAGTCAAGGATGTTACAAGTAAATCACACGTTATCTGTATGGCAGGAGGAGCTTCCGCAGCACATGACGAGCCACTTCCTGGCTACGGCTACCGAGTATGGCTGCCAGAGCTGCATGAAGCTGTTCCCCAAGCCCGACGAGCTGCAGAAGCACCTGATGGACCTGCACGCGCTCCACCTCTACCGCTGCGCGCTCTGCAAGGAAATGTTCGACTCCAAGGTCGCCATACAGGTGCGTTTGTTCTTGAGGAAGGTTCAAAACAAAAGTTTCAAAAACTGTTTTCTGTTTGTTGTAATTAGGTTAGCTAATGTTTCAACCTATAGTATGGTTTTGAAACTTCAGAATATTAACTAGCCATGGCTACTTTGAAAAGATATCTTATTATACCTTGCAATTTCTTCGTGACTCACTGTGTCTAAAATTTTTATCCTTGAGTCCTTTTTCGAAACACTTTACTACTGTAATATGTTAAAATATTGTCAAACACTTAAAATTACCACAAGCATAAAAGCTGACAATATCCAATCCAATCCACCATAGATTATTTTTCCTTTTGAAACAAAACTTATTCTTCCAAAAGTTAGACAATAGGTGAAATTATTCTTTCAGATGACTTCGACATAGAATAAGGGTGAATGTTAAATCTGTAAACTCGGCTATACTAAGGTTCACAAAAGTAGTCCGATAGAAATTATAAACAGATTTGTCCCCCCTCACCCCCTTTTGCCATGCAATGTTGTCATTTGTGGTTATGTTAACTAAATTTAATATAGAATAAAAATATGTTTTGGATGGCTTTGGCAACAATGCATCAACTCTAATCGGACTATTTTCGTGAACCTTACTATGATCAATCACTTTTCATAGGCATACATTACCAAGGCACTCTTATCGTTCAAAAAAAATAGCTGCTCTACAATTTCATGTTCCAGGTCCATTTTGCTGTAAAGCACAGCAATGAGTCAAAACTCTTCAGATGTACAGCCTGTCCTGCAGTTGCTGTCTATCGCAATGAGATGGACTTTACACTTCATGTCAGAACGATGCACACGCCTCAACATCTCTCCTCCCCGAAGCCTCCAATGATTCAGGTGCGCAGAATTGCATAAACTGGAAATCAAAGGTTTTTAGAGTAGATAATGGAAGTGAATATTTAAATTCTCTGCTTAATTAACTTTGCTCCAATTTTAAAATCACTGTATCAAATTGGAATATTCTACAGACTAAGAATGCTCTTTTTCACAGGCTGGATTGTTCCGCTGTTTGTTCTGCCACCTGAGTTTCCCCTCGGAGCTGGAGATGCAGCTACATTTGCCCGTCCACACGAAGCAGTTCCACTGCCACCTGTGTCAGGAGTCCTTCCCCATAGAGTTCTTATTGGACAAGCATCTGCAAACCCATCATTCCGCCCAGGTGAGAAATTATTAGTGGAACTTCATAAATAAAATTACATCTCACACTCTAGAGTAGTTTATCTATGAGGAGCCAAGTGATTTATCACACTAGAGAATTATCAGTTGTAGTCAGTAAATGAAATTCTGTTAGAACTCAAGCTGAAAAGTGAAGTATTTTTTTATTAAAATCGGTAGGTAACCGTCATAGTCTTTGTTTTCGTGTGTGAACATATTAAGTTAGTGTAGTTAGAGCACTAATTAAAGGGTTGAGCCATTTCTTCACATACGGATGATAATAATAAAAACAACAGGCAGAGCACGGATCTAAATTCAAAACATCAATCTTTCTGAAATTTATCATTCTAAGCCAAAGACCACCCCCCCCCCCCACCATTCATCAAAGTCAACCTTTACCTTTCAGAAAGTATTTACTGTATTTGTTTTATTGTGCTTTTAAAGATTTTCTCATTGCAGGGCCGTTTTGGCTTAAAAAAGTAAAAGCTATCTGTTGTATATTTTTTTACTTTTTGTACACGATAATTTATTAGCCAATTGAAAGTTCTGATTAAATAATTAATTGTATATTTTTCAGAAAGATCAATAAGTTTTAATGTCTACTTCAATGTACAATCGTCTATATTTCAAACTTTAAGAACCATAGTGAAACCACCTGTTACGTTGCAGGTCCTCAACGGAGCAGATGAAGACCACAAGCCAGGGAAAGGCGTCAAGAGCTCGCCCCCGAGCCACCCTTCGACCAACAGCCTTGGCCGGACCAACGGCAGCCTTGCAGAGTCCAACAAGAAGCAGGACTCGGCCAACAACAACATCGTCAGCACCTGCGAGATCTGCGAGCGGAGTGACTTCAGCTCCGAGGCGGAACTGGCGGCCCACCGCAAACTGGTGCATCACGTCAAGAGCTCCTCCTCGGGGAAGGTGAGTTGATTTGGAAAGCGCGATTTGATGTTGGTTGAGATTTGATTTTAATGACAGTGGTATCTATTGGGTTGACTTATGAGAATCATGTGTATATCAATGGGTATGAGAGACCTTTTTTGGCAAAGTTCCACTCCGTTGCACCCCTTTGTAGATAATGTAGAAAACTGTCGCTGGCCATACTCAGTGGGAGCTTGAGATGTTTTAAGAAGTTCTTGGAAACGGTGGGTCGAACTTGGGAGGAGTGGTGTATCTCAATAAAACAAAATCAAGAGCTAAACTAAAAAAATGGTGATTTAATTCGTTTCACTTACAACACAAGTTTTGATTTATTAAGTTGCAATTTGGAAAACTGAATAAATTGTGTTAGAATGAGAGGAGAGGTATGATACGCGACGCGACCACCGGCTAACTGCGTTGAGCTCTTCCTCCCCGCCACGCAATCTTGAGCATGCAGCATTTCATTGAGTTTCCTCAAGCTAGTGCTGCTGCCTAAGCGATTACATTAATCATTAAACAAGCTAACTTGGTTCTTTTTTGAGAATGACGCGAACTTTTGCTGATAACGCGCATTCCTCAGCGCCCCACACACACACGTGTGGTGAGAAACACCAACTCTCGGCTAACGTGTGGCAGTGTGACGTGTGGGAAAGGGCCTGCACCATTGCCTCTGGCGTTGACACTCATAATTCCTGATGTTAATGAATACTTTTAAAATTGGTATTAACATTGAGATGTATAGACCCCTATCTGTTATACAGATTATTAACTACAGACAACTGTGATTAAAATAATCACTTAATCGATGGTTGATCGTTGAGTCCTGAGTATTTTAACTCAGTGTAGAATAATATTTAAATTTATTCCTGGGGTATGAACACTGGAGTGTTACAAAACAGCTTGCAAATAAGTGTCTGGTGAAAAAACTTGTGGATTATTTTTGCTCTACTTTCTGCTCTCTCATTGTTATACAGACCAAATTCATTGAGGTGCTGGACGATTCCTCCGTGAGCGTCCTTGTGTGTTTTGTGAACCCGGAGGAAGAGTCCGTGTGCGATCGTTTTTTATTTGGTTATTTGTAATTGTTTAGGCTACAGTTGCCATTTTAGATTATTTTTTTAAATGAAGTAACTTTTTATTTTTCCATGTATAACTATTTGAATTGATTGTAGTATCTTTGTTATACCATTTAATTTATGGTTTATGCAGGAACACGTCATAGTATTTGTTATATAATCTGATAGTTCAGTTTTATACAAAATCTTTTTTATTTGTACCCCAAAACGTTATTTTTTACTATTTTCATACTATTCTACAAAACTGTTATTGAAAAATGTTAAGTTTTAAGTAAAAAAGTGAAATATGTTGTGTATAATCCATAATAGTTATAATTATTTTATTTGTTAAATTAACTTTACATTTCTTGCTCTGTCTTGCAAGGATATTGCGTGAAATCTATTTTACAATCATTTTCTGTTTTTATTTCAAACAATAAAAGTATTTAGAATACATTTTGTGCATTTATCTTAAACCCGGAGGAAACCTCCTTGAGCGAGAGACGGTGTTTTAAATTTTAAGCGACCTCTGGAGGGTTAAACAAACTCACTTGCAAATACCAAATTTTGACTCAAATTCATGTGGTCAAGAAAAATTTGTGAATATAATCAATGTTAAAAAATTCACCAAAGTCTTTGTGACTACATCAATTTCCTTTACAAAAGCTCCCATATAGCACAAGTACGTCAATTTGATGTAAAATTGATGTAAAAGATGTCAATGTCATTGATATTGTTGATGTCATATTGACTTCAAATGTGATAAAAAAACGTCATTTTGATGTCAATGTGAAGTAAAAATGTCCTGATTATTTATGTCAAATTGATGTCGGTAAATTGATGAACTATGTCAATTTTACATCACATTGATGTCAAACTGACGTCATATTGACAAACTAATCTTGTCAAAATTGATTAAAAATATCCAAAATAGCAAAACAAAAGTAATAAAATGGAAATTTTTAACCGATAAACAACTATAGAAGCGGCAAAAAGATTATGCCGTTGGCAGGATTTGAACCCATGACCTTTAGGTTCCCAAGCCCCGACCCTACCTACTACCCACGCTGCTCTCTGCTTCTCTAATGATTTGTTACACTTGTTTGAGTTGTTTGCGTTGATCAAATCAAACGCATTTCCTGTGGCCTATATATTTTTATGTCTTCCCAAATAGGTCTTAAACTAGAGTTCCCTTACATGTTTGTTTCATGTGTAAATGTTTAATAAATTGCAGTTATCTCAATTGATGTAAAACTTTTGACTGTGTGATCAAATACTTTACATAATTTTTACATCAAAATGATGTCAAGTTTTTAACGAGTTCAATTGTTTTAAACAAATAACGATGTTCTCTTGTTGTTAAAGACTTAAGGAAATGTTTTTTTCTTCATTTATTACACTAACTTTCAAATTTAAAAATGCAAAATTTTTACATCATTTTGACGTCAGACTTGATCTAATATTTTACTTTGACATCATCTTGACGACTTTGATCACTTTTTGACGTCAAATTGACAACGTGTGCTATGTGGGCTGTTTTGCTTTCTCCTCCCTACACAACCCAAACTAACACAACCCAAACTCGTTGCAGCTAAGCTTGCACTGTGCCTACTGCAGTGAAAGCTGCAAATCGCGCTCGGACCTCGAGAACCACATGAAGAGTCACTCGCAGGGCTGCGTGACGCAGGGCAAACACAAGTGTAACATCTGTGACGAGATGTGCTCCTCGGCCGCGGTGCTGGCTGAACACAAACTGACACACTGCAAGGTTGGTACCACTGGAATTTGAATTATTTCTTTTACAACTGTCAATCCGCCTTGTGTGTCTTAGTATGATATATGTCAAGAGAATCTCTAGTTCTACATTTCCATATTCTTCTGTTCTCCTACCTCAAAAGTAGTGTGCTGTCCATTACTTTATTCATTTGGTTATTACACATGTATAGTAGAAAAAGGGTAAGAACGCACTTTACCAAACACATAGTGACACAACTGAAGAACTCAATTATACACTACATTTATTCTGACTTTTTTGGAGACACAAAAAAATGCTTTTCGGTTCTATTTAGCTATTCAATCCAAGCGCCTAAAGCATGACTCAAACTTTGATCATTTTATTTTCTCCCAAATTCCTTAAAAATAACGGAAATCTTGTATTGTGGATGTGGTTGACACAATGGTCCCAGGATGACAATTTTCACATACAGGATAATTTTTATAAAAGTAAATTTGTTTACCCTCAATTCAAAGAGTCATAAGCTAACTTTCGTCCTCTACCTTCCAGGTCATCAACGGAACATCCTGCACGCAATGCAAAGCGTCCATCACCAACGAGGACCTGTTCTACCAACATTTACGGCAACACAGTAACATCTCTCCCTCCAACAATGGAAGTCCCACCAATCAGCTGGTGCTTCCCACAGCTTGCGTCATCTGCAGGCAGACTCTAGTATCCGACATGGAGGCGAGGATCCATGCTCGGTTCCACCTCAACCAATCAGAAACGTCACAGTGCTCCGTGTGTCTCCACGCGAGCGACCGGAGAGACCTGATCGGAGGGATTTGCAAGGAGTGTTATCAGCGGCACGGCAAATCTTCACCCACTCGGTGTCCAGAGTGTCAGCTAAAATTCGAGACGGGGCCAGCGCTAGAGGCTCACATGGCGACGGTGCACAGGAAGACATATCAGTGCATTAAATGTCAGGTGGGTAAATGACGCTCGTTTTGAAGTACTGTACGTAACTTAGAATCTACTATAAGTGAATAACACACACTTGCTATGTGTGTAAATTTATTTGTTAAATTATCGCAGAACAAGATTTCATAATTTATTCCAAATCACGTATGGATCAACAAAAACTTCAATTTGTTTTCAAAATAATTATTTGACTTTATTTACTTTCAAAGGAGGTGAAGGATCTTTCTAGGACCTTCCAAAAGTAGAGGCCTTTATGTGGACTATTGGACACGTGAAATGACTTGCAAAAGTTCTGATTTTTCAATCTTAAACTTGATGAAATGTTTTACTTCACTTCAGAATGCAACAATTAATTGTCTCCAGCAAAACATTTTCCTTTTGCTTTAACCTCACCAATGGCAGTTTTTACAGATTACTTATTAAACTTCAAGCCATTAAACTTTAGAGATAGCCCCTGAACTTCCAAATATCAATAAAAACTTCTGATATTTTTTCAGTATCCACTATCTTAACTCAGAAAAAGATATCTAAAAGTGTATTTGTAAAATAATGTGATCCCTCCTATAGATGATTTCTCCGCGACGTTTGTACAATGCACCCTCTCCCTTTCATTTTTCTCTCTCACCAAGCACATTTTCCCTCATGTGATGACAGACATTGACGAGATCTCTTCCGCAGGTGAGTTTCGAGACGGAGAAGGAGATCCAGATGCACGTGGCGACCCACCTCATCACGGAGGGGGGCTCGGGACTCGAGTGCCGACTGTGCATGAGAGTGCTCGGCTCACCTCTGCAGCTGCAGACACACCTGATAGAACACACCTTCGCCGGCTGCCCTACCTTCACCTGCTATATATGTAAGAGAAAACATTGTTCATATATTTTGTTCAATATTTAGATCGTCTTTACTATACAGTAGAGGCCCTCAAATCCGGCCACATCAGGTCAGGATTTCCAGCCGGATTTCTAAATTGCCGGATTAACTGGCAGGTTATTAAACAAATTGAACAGAAAATCTCACCTATTGAATCAATGATTTGTCATAAACTGTAACAGTTATAATTTATTGGCTCTGACTTTTTATTTGAAAGGAAATGACGACTTGACTAAATACAAGTGGTCGCTAGCGATAAAGTGTGTTTTAATTGACAATACTAATACCAATTGAACGTTTTAGCCTACTACCGGCTTACAACAAAGGTCGTAACATAGAAATGGGACCACATTAGTAACAGAATCTGTCTCATAACTGTAATAACTTTGGAGTAATACGATGATCGGGCCCTAAAAACACACAACCAAAATCACTATAAAAACACAATACTTCAGATTACATAGTCTGAAACTGAGTTGACAGGAAGTCAGCAGTTGAACTAAGATATTAGTAATTGAACATGGAACCAGTTGTCTCGTGTCTAATTAACTGTGGTAAATTTCCATGGCTGAATGTTTGAATCTCCGTTAATCTGCGGCCGGATTATACGGTGGCCAAATAATCCGAGGCCATATTAGAGCCTACTGTATTCTAATCTACTGTATTCTTTTCTACACAATATGAAATTTTCTGACTTTCGACCCTAGGCCATGCATATTCGGATCCATTGTTACAAAAACACAAAACTTTGGTTATACTTTATATCCAAGGGAATGGCACAGAGCATTATAACTAATTTTTAATGTGATTAAAAACTACAAAATTCATCTATGTATAACGGATATAAGATTGACTAATTGTTAGACTACACTGACCACACATATGCTGACTTTGACACCCTGTTGGTGTTGCAGGCAGTGCAGTGTTCACGGCAGCCCACGGGCTACAGGCCCACATGTTGGAGCACGGACTGGCCGCCAGGCCCTACGACTGTCCAAACTGCAGTCAGAGATTCTTCTTCCGAGCGGAACTCGACAACCACAGCTTTACTCACTTAGACGAGGAGAACGGAGAGGTTAGACAGAAGGTGAGGAGAAAAAGTATTTTGTATTTTGACAGTTTTACCCTAGTGCTGAGCTCAAAAAAACTATTTTACAAAATAGTTTATTAAAAAAGTACATACAGCATAATGCAGTACTCATATTTCGTTTATTGTTCTTTTTTTCAACTACACCAGTGGCATTTTTGAACATTTTGCCGGGGAATGGTCCAAACGCTATTCTTTGTACCATCTAACATCAAACCAATTGTTAGAAAGCATCATTACTTAATAGCCCAAACACAAAATCAACTGGGTTCGGAATCAAACCTTTAAAAAGCTGCTAATTTTTCTCAGTATCGAACCGGCCACCTTTGGATTCTAAGGTGAGCACTATAACCATTCAGCTATACCCAGCCAGTTATTGAACAAACTGTAATAAACAAGGGTGTAATAAATTAACTCGACCTCATTACAATATTACAAATTTGTAGCAGCAGCCACAAAATTAGGACTTTTAGGACTTTTTAGGATTTGATATTGCCACATATAGGACCAAGACTTCAAACACACAGAAAAAAATTGCGAACTTCGGTGCACAAACTGGCAACACTGAGAATTCAGCATTGCCTAGACATTATGTGAGACATTTTATTTGCACAAAACATTCATAGATATGTGAAAACATACAGAACAGGTGCATCGTCACTAAACTTAACTTAAAATATTCTTATATTACAAAAAATAAGTCAATCAAATCAAAACAAAACTCAAAAATTATTCTGGAAAGTTAAAATAAGAGTACTATCTCAAAGGATTACTGTAGTACTCCTGTAAAGTGTAAAGTGCCCGATTAAGGAGTTCATTCTTTATTTTTTCTTTGAATTGATTTTTGTTCATATTTTTATAATATACTGGCAGTTCATTATATAATTTTAACCCAGCATACAAAGGACTTTTTTCGTTGAGTGTTAATCGGTGTTTTGGTAATCTAAATAAGGTTTCATTCCTAGTATTGTAGTTATGATTAAAATTTAAAGTTTCCGGAAGATTATTTTTAACATTGTGTATATAGCTCAATATCTCATATACATACAATCCTGTGAGCGTTTGAATTTTTAAATTTTGAAAAAGATGTTTGCAGGAACTTCTTGGGTGGGAATTAGTCATAATGCGTATAATTCGTTTTTGTAGCCTAAAAACTGTCCTTATATCCGTTGCCTGACCCCATAGAATCAAACCATACCTCAAAATAGATTCTACGTATGCATGATAAATTGTCTTGAGAATATCAAAAGGTATGCAATCCCTTAAGTGGACAAAAACAAATGAAATTGATCTTATTTTCTTTTGAACAAAGTCCAAATGTACCTTCCAATTAATATTTTTGTCAAGATGAACACCTAGAAATTTATGAGAATTTACTAAATTAGGGAAGTTAATTGATTCATTGTCATTCCTAGCTGAGAATTTAATTACCTGAGTTTTATCAATGTTGAGTTTCAAACCATTAATTTTGAACCAATTTTCCATATCTTTCATAGTTTCCGTGAGGGATACAGAAAGTTCTGATTTGCTCTTATTTTTTATAATTGCTGTGGTATCGTCAGCAAACAAGATTAGTTCTCTATTGATGGCTTTAGGTAGATCGTTAATATAGATTAAAAAGAAAAGTGGACCTAAGATTGATCCCTGGGGCACGCCGGCCTTTACACATTTCCAAGAAGAAAAATGCTTAATACCATCCACAGAATTTAGAGTTCTTTGTTTCCTGTCTGAGAGGGATGATTTGATTAAAGAAAGACAGGTGCCCGAGATTCCATAATCATTAAGTTTTTGTAATAATACTGAGTGGTCAACACAGTCAAAGGCCTTGGACAGGTCACAGAAAACACCAGCTGTACTCTGTGCCCCATCCAAAGCCCCAGTTACCTCATTGATGCAGTGAATAAGAGCTGAAACCGTACCAACGTTTTTCCTAAAACCAAACTGATGACTATAAAACAAATTATTATTTTCAAAATAGTTGATCAGCCTAAAATTTATAACTTTTTCAAAGATTTTAGAAAAATTGCTCAAAACCGATATTGGTCGATAGTTATTAACATCTGTCCTGGAGCCTTTTTTAAAAATAGGAGATATTTGAGAATATTTTAGCTTATCCGGGAACATTCCAAATGATAAGCACTGATTTATGATTTGAACTAAAGGTTCTGAGATTAAGTCTACACTAGATTTAAGCAAAATAATAGGAACTTCATCCAGGGTTCCCAAACGTCCCGGATTTTAAGGGACAGTCCCTTATTTAGTAAATTTGTCCCGCGTCCCGGAGAGAGGTGACCCGGGACGGGAAATGTCCCGTATTTGGCAGAAATCAGAAATGTACTCTGAACAAACTTATTTATAATGCGAGTTGCAATCTAACCTCAAAATTACAACTGTTGCTTTATCGGCACATAAACAGTACCGACCGCCATGGAGAGTGTCAGCGCCATCATTGTACAGTTTTCTTGCAATATTAATTTTTCAGGACCGGGAATGTTACAGGACAATTCTTCCGTTTGCACAGCAACGGTTCAACTGCGAACTAATCTCGGGTCGCGGGCCCATCGATGCTCTGGGCCTTGGCCGCCAAGTCGTCGCTGCGTTCATAGGCGAATGGAATTTTTAACAACAGTTTCTCATTTACTGTAGCTAAAGTGGAACAATTTGCAAGATACAGGGGTAAAAGTTGTAGATTATTGTTTTTGTGTTTCACATTGTTTGTAATTATTCCTAAGCCTTAAAAAATACAACTGACCTTAAATATGAACAGTGGCAAACTTTCGAAAGTAATAGCACAGACTAACAACAATTTATTCGTTTTAAATAACGTTTCATTTATCGGTGGTAATAGTAAAGTAGTGTGGCAAAAAGAGGTTTTGTATTTTTAGGCGTGGATGGATGGAAGAGAGAAAATGGCTCATAGTCCCAATAAGTTTTAATGTTTTTCAATAAAAAATGGAAAATAAACTGTTTTACATCAAGTTGTAGTTAACTGAGTTAAAGAGATCGTTTTGAACCACCTAGTATCTAATTAATTAATGATGAAATTGTAGCTAATATTATTGATGTTATGGTGGTTTCAATCTGATGAAAAATTACAGTTAACTTAATTATTTCTCGTTTTATTTTTAATTGAGAAAATCATTATTCTGTAGTAGGTCAAGTAGGATACGAGGTGAAAAGATTTCCCTCACCATTGTTTTATTATAATAAGGATTTTTTATTATTGAGTTGATTAATATTGCTGGATAAAAACTTATTAAGAAAGCAAGATTTAGGCAATAAAATAAATATTTAAATTTTGATTTTTTTTGTGTATAATTTGCAGTTATTTGTATTGTTTACCGTAGATTTGATTTTTTTCTTGTTCTTAAAATTTTAAAACCTCCTAAAGAGTCCATTTACACTAACTATTTTTATAGCAAAAAAAAACTTGATTTGTAATTATATGCTATTTTGGAGTTGAGAATGTGTAGGCTTGATTTGGGAACCCCGTCCCTTATTTTCGGGACCTCTATTTGGCAACCCTGACTTCATCCCAACCCACAGAAGTTTTATTTTTTAGAGAGAGAATAATCTTTTTCACTTCTTCCTTAGTTGTGAGCTCCAGATTGCTCAGTGAAAATCCTCCATTTTCACATAAGCTTTTAACAGTGTCATGAACACCTTTTACTGTGGGTTTATGAAGATTAATATTAAGTGCTGTATTAGCGAAAAAATTATTAAATACATTTGCTACATCTTGAGGGTTACATATGTCTATATCATTCACATTTAACATGGTTTCCCTACTATTTTTATGATTTGTATAACCAAGTTCTTTATTAACTATATGCCACGCAGCTTTAGACTTGCTTTCAGATTCTTTTATATATTGGCTGTTTGACCTTATTTTTGCAGCCCTCTAACAACTTTTTTGAAGTTTTTTTTGTATTGTTTAACATAAATTAGAAACGATTTATCTCTACTTTTCTTTGCCTCTAAGTGAAGTTCTCTTTTCCTTAAACTAGATATTTTTATTCCTTGTGTCACCCAATTCAAGACTGATGGCTTAGCTTTATGTGTTTTTTTAAACGTTTTTGGAGGAAATGAATGATTGAATATAAGTAAGAATTGGGTTAAAAAGTTAGAGTAATTTTCATTGGGGTTCAAATCTGGATCAAAAGTAAAAATATTGTTATCCCTCATATAATCTACAAAGAAAGAAATGTTTTCATCGGAGAACATTCTTTTACTACACTTAAAATTGATTAGATCGGCAGTTTTGGGCTTAGATTGCTTAGGTAGGTTTAAAATAATTGCATGATGGTCTGACAAGCCTAAATCAATATTAATCTTACAGTTCACGTCATAGTTCCTAGTTGTAATTATGTTATCCAAACAAGTTGCAGTATTGTGAGTTTGGTCTACCCTTGTAGGCTCCTCAAACTGCAGCCGAAACCCATTACACTCGATCACTTCTCTAAACCTACAGGATAAATTGTTACTTTCCAGAATATTTATGTTAAAATCACCAGTAATAAAAACAGACATATTTTTTGCTTTATTTTTCAAACTTGAGACCAGCTTTTCAAACCTCGCAAGAAAAAGTCTACTTATTTTATATATAGGTACAGTGTATATAGATAGGATGATCAAATTTAAATCAGAAAGTTCTACTGCTGAACATTCAAAAATAAAATCCTCGCAATAGTCAGTAAAATCTTTTAAAGCTAAATATTTACAATTTTTTCAACTAAAATACAGGAACCTCCTCTGAGGCCATCTTTTCTTATATAGGCATCAGCTAATTTAAAATTATTTATTGTATTAGTTAAAACAATTGAATTATCATCCAACCAGTGTTCAATCAGTGAAATTACTTTAACTTTTAATTTTGATTCAGACAAAAATAAACTAAGTTCAGATATCTTTGTTGCATTTAAACCTTGCACGTTATATAACATTATAAGATCTGATTTACAATTAGAGTTAAATGGTATTCTTTTACTGAGACATTTATCTATTGCAGCTTTCTCAATACAGAAAGCTATTGCGGGGAGTTTGTGTTACAAACTCTGTATAAAAATAATATCTGATTAATTTTATTTATAAAAAATTACCCCTGACAATCTGACAATTTGGCAACGCTGCAAAATCATTCACCCGCCTGATTCTGTGACCTTGACATTAAATTTTATTGAGGTGCTACTGTAAATAAATAAAAGTGTCAAGATTGTATGTGATAAATGAGTTTTTTTAAGATGATGACATTGTGTTTCTGGAAATTTTTTTACTGGGATTTAACTGCACAATAGTGACACCACAATCACTGTCTAGTGAAAAACTTATTGGTATAAAATTTAATAACTGTTTTATTATAGTAACTATTAAGTTAATCGCCTTATTTAAGTCAGACAATTTTTAACCACATGTAACTTATCTATGTTTATGGTAGAGTCTCTAATTAATTGTGCATTATTACTTACATTTCATAGAAATTAAAACTAATCGTTTTTCAGGCTCCAACATATTTCCCAATCCGAGCTAAAACAGAGTCATCAGATTCTTCACCGTTGTCAGGAGAAGAGGCATCTTCAACGTCTGATGGAAGAACATCTGCAAAAACTCCCGGATACAAATGCAACATTTGCAACAAAGAGCTAGAGAATGCAACTACTCTTCAGTTGCACATGCAACAACACCGTGATACCGAAGAAAAGAAATCACCAGAGGCTGAAGAAAGGAGTATTAAAAAAGAGATCAAACAAGAACAAATTGAAGAAGATGAAGATGAAGAGGAACAAATAGATGTTGGAGACCATCAAAGTGAAGATACTGCGAGATCTTCAGAATCTTCTGCAGCATCAGAATCTGCCACTCATCCTGCTACTGACGAACGGATAAACACATCGTAATAAACTCAGTAAAAATTTGTTAAAATATTATTTTGATTTCAAATGTGAATCAAGTTTGACTTTGAAAGAGACTTGTTTTTCATCATAATCTGTTAATATGAATGATCAGACTTTGCATTTAATTAATATGTGCTGGAATACGATACATGTATAAAGTCCTTTGTACATATATTTATAGCGTATATGTTTCATCAAACTATATTGTTAGAGTATCTGTGATAGTTTATCTGTGGCTGTACATTGTAATTTTTGCAGCTTTCGATTGTAACGCCTTACATTGTTTAGATATTTTACTTATTTATTATTGCGCTCGTTCTATCCAGGTGGCATGTGTATGATGTTTATTTGTTTACAATTTAATACACAAACTGTAAATAAGTTAAGAGTTGTAATGAATAGTTTTGTTTTAACAATCGATAGGAATGCCGTTGGGTTCTTTGCTGTTAATGTCGTTATAGTCATTCTTGTTTCTATTTGTACTGTTAATATTAACTTTTAAGCTTTGTAATTTTGTTGGTTGGTTTCTATCAGATAATTATGAGGGGTCTTTTCAAAATATTTGAATAAGCTTTTGGTCAAAATTTCAAACATTCAAGAAAGAGTTTGAATCTCAAATAACCTTGAAACAAAAATTGGTCTACAATTTTTATAAAGATTTTAAACAATCTTATGTATTTAAAAAATGAAAATTTATTTAATTTAATCCCCCTAGTACAATTTTTGCCAGTATATGTTAGCTTTTGCACAGTTACATTATTTAATTTGTAAACTGTAACTGTTAGTGAATCTTTTGAGTTGTTATAAATATTATTATTACCTTTATTTTTGTTATGTTTTTTTTTTATATATAAACCAAAGTATATTGTATATTAAAATACAGCTCTCTACTTCCAGAATACTTTAATTAATTCCTTTCCTCAATACCTGTTTAGTGTTACGGTAACTAAGGATGTGCGAGTACTCAAGTGTCGAGTAGGTATTTTTTTAGTCTTTTTATTTTATTTTTATATTGTGTTTATCTACGCCAGTGGCATTTTTTAACGTTTTAACGGGGAAAGGTCCAATCCCCAGTCTTGTTGCTACCTAACATTGACCAGTTGTTAGAAAGCATCATTAATTAATAGCTCCATGACAAATGGCAACTATAGTAAGATGCACGAAAATAGTCCGATGGAAATTTTAACAGCTGTGTCCCCCCTCACCCCCTCTAGCCCTGCAATGTTGCCATTTGTAGTTATTTTTACCATGTGTAATACCGTAAAAACATGCGTTTCATAATAAATTTGGCAACAATGTATTGACTCTCATCGGACTATTTTCGTGAATCTTACTATAGGTCCGGAATCGAACCTTTAAAAAGCTATTAACTTTTCTCAGGATCGAACCTTTGGATTCAAAGGCGAGCACTATAACCATTCAGCTACCCAGCCAGTTTATAGTCATCTTTGTACTACTCGACTGAACTTGCAGTTTTGTGGAAAACTCGTTAGTTTGAGTCAAGTTTTCTAGCTGACTTATGAAGCGAAAGTTTTAAACAGATTTGTTTGAACCTTTTGATGAAAGCTTTTGGCTGTCCATAGTAGCTTCGTAATTCTTGATTTAGCACCGAAACATTTGTTAACATAAAATTTAGTTTAAATGGTTAAGTTTTATAAAGTCAAAATGTTATAAATAATTTTGTTACGATTTTGTTACATGGATGCTCAGGGTGAACTCGCCACACCCACAGGTCCTCGTGACCCATGTGAGGCTTTTGTATTTTATTTCTTTGTATTGCTGTAAATTTTGTTTACAAAATAAAGTATCGTTTTTGATTTGATTTCTCAAATATCTACCAGGTCGACATGGCCGAACTGCATGTGCTCTGTACTTCCGACTGCCCACACTCACCCCTTGCGAGTACCTGTTAAAGAGCTCTATCCCCCGCAGTGCCAATTACCTATGTCTGTGTCATTTAGTACCCCTGTTACTTGCCTGATGTGCCTTCTCTCTAGATGTAGGAAGTCCGATTGCAACATGCTCTATCATGGTTTGCAAGTCGCTTGTGAGAAAATCTGGCCCAGTTCTTATGATATCCTTTTTTCACCCATGATGACCATTTGGCACACATACTTACCAGGAATACCACAGCACCAATGCAAATTTTAGTAAAATAAAAAACCCCTATTGAAACAACAAAACTTGCTTAAAAAAACCAAATTCCCATCAGTTACCTATTACAATCCAGCCTTATAAACATCCTTATTTTCAGCGGACCATTATGGCGGGTTTAATCCTGTTTTGTTTGTGCGGCTACAATATCCACTTTATTCATGATAAGTCATTAGCAGGGGTAGAATTCTGTATAGTATACACCTTATGATTTTTTTTAATTAAAAAAATTATCATATATAGGTTTAATATTATGAAACTGTTACGATTTATTGTAACGCTTATTGTCATTGTATGCTATTTTTTTTTTTGACAGTTTTTTGCAATATACAGTAAATTTTACAGTAAAAGCTAAATGCTGTTATTTTGTTTTATATCAATATTTTGTCCCAAATAGTAGCATTAACTGTATACATTAACTGAATAGACTTTTCATATAACAGAAATGTTTGAATCCAATTTACACTTGCGCGGGATCAATTACAAGTGATAAACATATAAGATGGTAAATCAGTAGCCTACTATCACTCTTCTTAACCAAGGATAAACCACTTTATAACTGAGGGTTATAATTATATGAGTTAAAGTTTTGGTTGAATCCCACTAAAAGCTTTTTAAAGGTTCAAAACCAGATTCAGTTGCCACTAATCATTGTAAATTTACCCTTCAGTACTTAATAACCCCTAATATCTTTAATAAGAAAAAAATGGAATTAAGGAGTTAAGAAACTAAAAACAGTGTTGGGTATACATCAATTCTATTTCTAAAGTAACTATTTTTTAATACAATATGTTATGAAAAAAATATTGAAAGGATATCATATTAAATGTTGGAAAAATTTTCAGGGCCGCCCCAAGGGCGGGGCCACTGGGGGCAGTCGCCCCGGGCGCCACCACGGGCGCCCGGGGGCACTGCGGCCATGGGGAAATCCCAGTTTTATAAATACTTCAAATAGCCTAAATTGTAAAAACAAGAAAACTTAAGATAATCTAAACGACCCATGCATATCAATATTAATCGAATATTGCTCATAGAAATATTATATTTTATTTTGAAATTTTATTTATCTTTGAAAACAACATTCTATATTAACACTGCTGCATTAATTTTTTCTTGTACTCTGAGATCCCGATATTTTTATCATTGGCGCCCACATAAGAAAATTTGTAGGGGGGGGGGGGGGGTCCGCCTGCCGCCTCAGAGGGAAAACATTCCAAAAAATGAAGAATACATTGGTATTGTCTGTTATACATAAGACACTATTGCATTTTAGGTTATTTTCAACTGAGTCTTTAAAAAACAAATCTATTTAAAGAAGACAATTTCCTGATCATTGTGTGATTAATTACATGTTTCTAAGTTGTTCTAAGTTGATTAAATTCATCCTGTCACCGATGATCGCGACAATTGCATCTGATCCCGAGGGCCGCGACGCTGGGGGTTGGTTATAGCTGTCTATAACGGTCTTTCGTATGACTTATCGCTACCGTGAGATTTGTTTTGAGTTAGTAAAAGGATTTCTGACCTGTATATCAATATTAAAAATAACTGCCTGCAGCGCTCAGTAAACTTGGCTGAGTACGTGTATCAGGCCCGGTGTCGGGGCCGCGGACAGAGATGCGTTCGCCGTGATTATCTGTGACATGGCTGACTTTCAGGAAGCAGAACTAAAAATACCGTTAAAACCATACCTCCTCTCCACCATTGGCGCAGCCTGGCGTCAATCCGGGAGCCACATTGCCAGTCTTATAGTATTGCTTGGTCGCTGCTAAACATTGATGAAAATAATTGAGAAATGAACTCATCAACACTTTCCTAAACTTTTGACGATTGCCTTACTTTTAACCTCAGAACTAAGGTGAAATAACACTGACTGTGGAGTGGGGAGGGATGGACCCTTTGTTGCATCAAGGTCGCGTGCCTACCCTGCTTTGTCTTTTCAAATACCTTTAGGGGCAGCGGCTTTTAAACTTAAAAATAATGAGCCTAAGCAAATATTAATGCAAATAATACCTTTCTTGTATATATGTGTTTCAGTTAATTTCCTACATAATTCACTGATTAAAAAAACTCAAAAAACTGCACTTGTCTACACATGACACCCTGTATATTTTCAGGGCCGCCCCGAGGGGCGGGGGCAACCGGGGCAGTTGCCCCGGGGCGCCACGGCCAAAGGGGGCGCCGCGGCCGAGGCGAAATCCCCGTTTCATAGAAGGCTCAAACACGGCACAAAATTTTTAAATACTTGCATCAATAAACATTTAAGAAGCAAATTTTTAAATAATTCATAGTAAAATAATAATCCACCTA